>BLSH010479449.1:295056-307558 GCA_018402905.1 Glandirana rugosa | reverse complement strand
TAGCCTCATTAACGCTACACGACACATGGAGCACTTTATTCCCCCGAGAAAAAGATTTTACGTTCTACTCCCCACCACTTAATAGGCACTCACGACTTGATTATTTATTCATTAAGCAAACTGATTTAATATACCTCCACAAAGCCACGATGGAAGACATGGTCATTTCCAACCACAATCCAATTACTATGACACTCAGGTTTCCAGACCGACTGACCTACACCAGAGTTTGGCATGTGGACGCTTCTGTGCTCTCAGACCCAGTAGATTTAGCGGATATCACACAGATGATTAAAGATTACTTTCTGAATAACGATACACCAGATGTCACCCCTTTGACCCTGTGGGAGGCCCACAAATGTGTGGTGAGAGGTCGTATGATCTCCCTAATGGCCAAAAAGAAGAAAATACATCAGGCTAGAGAGTTAGCCCAGAAAGTTGGTATCCTTGAGGCCCAACATAAAAAATCAAGAGCGATACAAGTAAGTGTGGGGTTGGCAGAAACTAGATCCCCAGTAAAAGATCTGCTCTTTCTGAAAGAGAAGAAAAGACATATCCTAACCCATAAGTTATTCTATGAACACGGCAATAAGCCGGGCAGACTTCTGGCGCGGGTCACCCAACAATGTACCCTCTATCGCACGGTTCACCACTAGAGTTGAGCGAACCCGAACTGTAAAGTTCGGGTTCGTACCGAACTTTGCAGTGTTCGGGACCTGAACCCGAACTTTTGAAAAAAAGTTTGGGTTCGGGTTCTGGCATTTTTTTCCGCGCTCGTTGAATAACTGCAGGGCAGCCAATCAACAAGGGTTTCACTGGTTTGCCCTTAGAAGCCATCACAGCCATGCCTACTAATGGCATGGCTGTGATTGGCCAGTGCATCATGTGACCCAGCCCCTGTATGAGCTGGAGTCACATAGTGCTGCATGTCATATGCTCTCAGGCTAGTGTAGGGAGAGGATGCTGCTGGTGCTGTGAGGGACAGATTGCAGATCTATTAACATCTCATCCTGCATTACAGAACAATCTGACTGGACTAGTTAGAGTCTACTGCTTAGAGGGACAGATTATTGTTCTAAAATCATCTCCTAGTTCTAAAGGTCAGGTTCCTACTGTTGCTGTAAGAGACAGATTATTGTTCTAAAATCATCTCCTAGTTCTATAGGGTCAGGTTCCTACTGTTGCTGTAAGGGACAGATTATTGTTCTAAAATCACCTCCTACTGCTATAGGGTCAGGTTCCTGCTGGTGCTGTGAGGGACAGATTATTGTTCTAAAATCATATCAAACTGCTATAGGGAGAGGTTCCTGCTGTTGCTGTAAGGGACAGATTATTGTTCTAAAATCATATCAAACTGCTATAGGGAGAGGTTCCTGCTGGTGTTATAAGGGACAGATTATTGTTCTAAAATCATATCAAACTGCTATAGGGAGAGGTTCCTGCTGTTGCTGTAAGGGACAGATTATTGCTCTAAAATCATATCAAACTGCTATAGGGAGAGGTTCCTGCTGGTGCTGTAAGGCACAGATTATTGTTCTAAAATCATCTCCTAGTTCTATAGGGTCACGTTCCTGCTGTTGCTGTAAAGGACAGATTATTGTTATTTCCCTATCCCCATTTCTTTGTAGGGCACTTGTACTACTCTTACCCCCACTTTTCTTCCTTTTGCAGCCCTCTAGCACTTTCCAGGACTTTTTTTACAGCCAGTTTTGTGCCCAAAAGTTTGGGTCCCCATTGATTTCAATGGGGTTCTGGGTCCGGGGTCAAGTTCGGACCGAACCCAAATCCAAACTTTTCCACGAAAACCCGAACATCCAGGTGTCCGCTCAACTCTAATCTTTTTTACTGACAATGTGTAATATGAGCAGAGGCGAGTGTGCATATTTTTTAGAAGGACATCAGTAATGCCATTTGTTGCTATAAAGTCTTCTGTCGCTGCGTGTTTTTGTAAAGTTTTTTTTTAGATTTGATTAAGCTTTCTTACACATTGATTTGTTTCAGTTTACTCTAGCTTAAATTCAGAACCTGCTGTGTACCCATCTGCCCCCTATGATCTGCTACTGGATTTTAACCTCTCTGACTACCCCAGCCTGTCCAAACAGTTGAGAACCTTGACTTTCTGTGTTGACCTTCGCTGCTTGTGACTATTAAGTATCTTGGGACTTCTTCTCTCCATGCATTACATATATTTATCAGAACATTCTGGTGTCCCTGCAAAAAATGTATACCAGTCATCCACCAGGTAAATGACCCCAAAAACGCAATTTTATCAGCGTTTTGCATTGGCGTCCCAAGAGATACCAGACCCTTTGGTCTGGCATGGAATTTAATGGGAACCCCCACGCCAAAAAAATGGGGCATGATGGGACAGTGACATCACAAGGGACGGGGGCTCCGGATGGCGTCAGCCGCATGCCAATATAAGTCCTTGTACACGGCGGACCCAGCATTACATCGGAAGATCGCACTGAGTCAACATGGGAAGACATACAGAGGGAGAAGACAGCGAAGAAGTACCCAGCAAAAGAGCGAGAAGACAGCGGAGAGAAGACCCAGCAGAGGAGGGAGAAGAGAAGACAACGCAGAGAGGAGAAAAAGTGGAGAGGGAGAAGAACCAGCAGAGAAAGAAGCCGTCACTGGAGGAGGGCCGGAGAGGGGGAGAAGAAATTGGAAGAGACGCCGGCGCTGCCTTAATAATATACATTAAAAACCTGTGTACTGTGTTTATTTTTGACACTTTTTTTAGGTGAATGGGTAGGGGTACTCATTCACATAGGGTGCTTGTTAAAGGGGCCTTCCAGATTCCTATAAGCCCCTACCCGCAGATCCCGGGGAGGTCTGATAAATGTAGGTCTGATAAATATCCCTTCAGGCCTCACCTGTAAGAAGCAAGTGTCATGCAGGAGAGAAGTGTAAGGAGTGCAACTGTCAGCAAGTGTCGTGCTGGCGTGAAGGAGTGTATATACAGAGGTTTATATAGAAGGTCCCGTGTTCTTGATCCTTTGGGCATCCCACAGTCATCCCTACCCCATCCAAGTTCTATTCCCTAATAAAAAAAAAAACAAAACAAAGTACCCGCCTGTTCCGTGACTCCGGGTGAAAGGAAATGTGTGATTGAGGGCAGAGTGACAGGTGGACCACTACTTCCAGCAACCCGCAAGGGGGACATTGGCTACATTTATGTAGAGCAACAATTCTTTTTGTCAGATCCTCAGAGAGTTTTTTGCCATGAGGTGCCATGTTGAACTTCCAGTGACCAGTGTTAGAGAGTGAGAGCGATAACACCAAATTTAACACACCTGCTCCCCATTCACACCTGAGACCTTGCAACACTAACCAGTCACATGACACCAGGGAGGGAAAATGGCTAATTGGGCCCAATTTGGACATTTTCACTTAGGGGTGTACTCACTTTTTTTGCCAGCGGTTTCGACATTAATGGCTGTGTGTTGAGTTATTTTGAGGGGACAGCAAATTTACACTGTTATAAAAGCTGTACACTCACTACTTTACATTGTAGCAACGTGTCATTTCTTCAGTATTGTCACATAAAAAGATATAATATAATAAAATATTTACAGAAATGTGAGGGATGTACTCACTTTTGTGAGATACTGTATGTGACCCAGGTTGGAATACATGCAGTCACCATCCATCCATATGTGCAACCCGCTGGGTTGAACAAAAAAAACTGACAGCTATGGTTGGAGCCGCTGTACTAACAGTCCGACGTTAGTACAGCGATCTCCCTCGCTGAGCTGTTGTGTTCTGAAAGGGTCCGCCCCCCAGCCAGAACACTCTGGTAAGCACTCTCAGTCATTGGCTAAGAGCACTGATCAGGAGCCAGTCAGCTGCTGGTTTTACAGCATGCTCGTCCGACAGAAGCCGGCTTCTGTCAGACCGGCCGACATACACACGGCCCGCATTCTGGACGATTTTTATGTCTCCTGACATTTGGCCTGTGTGTACTAGGCATTAGAGTGTGGCTATGTTCGTTCTCCATAATCCCAATGCATGTAGAAACATAGTCACCCTTTATTGCTTACCACCAAGATGGACTATGCACTGCTTGTTCCAAACAAACTTAAGTGGGAGGAAAGGAGTAGTGTGAAAGCTTTCGGGTTATGTTACAAACAGACATAAAACACAGTTTGAATGAAAAATAAAGAGGCCATTATGTAGTGGATGTGTATAGATGAATAAGGATAATGTTTACAGTCACTTTAATTTAGCATTATGAATGTCTGATTTTACAGCAATATTATGTAACACTCTTTCATGTAAGCAGTGAAATAATTGTATTAGAGCACTACAAGATATGTAGTCATCTTTAGCTAGAACAAATGCTACTCAATTTTTTAATAATTTAATAATCAATAACTCAATTTTACAAAACATATTCAAATGTTCAGGCAGTGTAAGAGGAAGCCACAATTATGTTACAGAAACAGAATTGCTGGGGATTCCACCTGGACATTGTACCAGCTGATCTTTTCTTATATTTACTTTTTTAATATAGGTTTTTGTGTATTGATTTATTAATAGTATATTAGTTTACACATTAGTGCATCAGTGTATTGTTGAGAGGAAAAACATCAATTGGATTAATTTGTGCCTGGGTTGTAACTTTATATTCCTGTGTATTATACTTTGCAGTTTACTATACAGCAAAAAGAGACGGACAGCAGAAAATAGACTTGGCATTCTCATCTTCATTTTCAGCCTTAGAAATAATAACATTCTATATGGGTAGATGACTGTGCAGCTAACAATGTAATTGGAATAAAGCTGATAGCTGATTTCCAAGGTCATGATATCCACTGAAACTAAGAAAAGAATATATGGAACCTTTATAAAGCCAGTCAACATGAAAAGTTGCATTTGATGTTGCTCTTGTGACATGGCATTTCTACTATTTGAGTTTTGGATGGGCACCAGTGAGTTTAATCAGCCACTAACTTTTGTATCCACATTTCAGTGTCAAACTTTACTGCAGTAATATCAGTCTTTGTCTCAGCCCCAATAAAGCTATAAACAATGCGTCTTTGTCACAGCAGCACTTAAAAATAAATGTATTCCACATAAGAAGAATTTGCAATAGGAAAATGCCACCATCATTATGTTATGTATGACTGGAGCACCGATAGTAAAGCTCCTTTGTGGTCCTGTTTATTGGGAAAAAACAGCCCCTCATAGCTGTGAGCATGATGTTAGGTATTGTAACGAAGATGGGGTATTGTCACAGTTGCCTGTGTAGTGTAACCACTGCCTGTAATTTTGTTCACATATTTTCAGGATGGTCCATTTCTTGCCCACATGTTGCAACAATTGCTTTTTTCAGCATCACAATTTCTCATACATTGCTCACATTTTGTAATCATTGCCTCTTCGTTGCCCTCATACTGTCACAGTTGCCTGTTTCTTACCCACTTATTGTCACAATTGCCCTTTTCTTGCTGACATGTCACAATTAAAAATCTTACACCTAAAACAAATATCTATAGGTATACAGCAGCGCTATACTCTAAGTGCATAAGTGAATAATACACACTGTCAAGACAACCCTGCATGTTATTAATGCATGCACTGATGACAGTGAGATGAAAAAAAAAACCGTATAGCAATAAAAAATAAAAGATGAAGAATAGTAAAGCAACATTGAAAAAGTCCATATGAGAGAATAAGTGCCAGACTATGCCAAGGTACAATAGAGAAAACCCTCCAATAGTGTTCACCTCTTCACACCACACAATGTTTGCGCACGCCACCTCTTCCCCATCAGATTTGAACTCACTGAATCAATATGCCTCACATTCTCATGTTTGACAAAAGCAGTTAACCACAAAGGGTTACCCTTTCCACAACAATCAAATCGTTGGTATTAAAAGAGAATGCGTATGGATTTCCCTGTAAATCATAATAAAGACAGTCCGATCATGGCTGAATACAAGGTGGTAAAGATACACCAACATGTGCTGACTATACAAGGTCAGACAGTAACAAGGCTGTAAAAGCCCTGTGTTAGCTGGAAAGCTTAAAACAAAGAGATCCTGTATATACAGTTGAGTGAGAGAAACACACCGAACATATCCTGCCAGACCAATCAATGCAGCCATATGATGACCCAGAGGGAGAGTGTTGTCATTTGAGGGGATGATAAGGATCCCCTATTTGAAGGGATGATAAGGAACCATATCCAAGAATTTGCTGATGAAAATCAGCATAGGTTTACGAAAGGTGGCTGTTGCCAAACCAACCAATTACAATTCCACAAGGAAGTGAGCTGCCATCTGGACAAAGGTAGGCTGGTAGATGTGGTGTATCTGGATTTTGCAAAAGCATGTGATACAGTGACCCACAAACGCTTAATCTACAAATTGAGGTAGGTGGGTATGGACCATAGGGTTTGTTCTTGGGTAGAAAACTGGCTGCGGGGTGAGTCCAAAGGGTGATGCTAAATAACATGTACTCAGAATGGTCTAGAGTGGTTAGTGGGGTACCCCAAGGCTCTGTCCTGGGACCATTTCTGTTTAACTTAGTTATAAATGATATAGAGGATCGGATAAATAGCTCAATCTCAGTGTTTGCTAACGACACAAAAATATGTAGGGCAAAAACACTGCTGTATACCTATAGATATTTGTTTTAGGTATAAGATTTTTTTATTTTTATACATTGAAAGTGGCAGCTTATTTTGATTTCGTTTACTATCACTGTTATTTTAATTCTGTGGGGCATTGGTGTTATTCACATAGGTTTATATCACTTTCCCACATGCTAGATATTGTCACAATTGATTGATTATAACCTGTGATATTGCAGGTATGTGGATTTTGAAGTTTGTGTATTAACCTCCTTCTTAGTCCACATGCATTATCAAATAAGAGAAAGGTGACACAACACATGGATAACCAGAGGTTGCATGCCATCCTAGATGCACAGTGTTGCTTAAAGTGGTTGCAAAGGCTGAAGTTTCTTTACCTTCATGCATTCTATGCATGAAGATAAAAAAACGTCTGTGTGCTGCTCCCCCCACAGCCCCCCTAATACTCACCTGAGCCCCCTGTCAATCGAGCGATGGACATGGGAGCCTCGGCTGTCCTGAGTCTCTCTCTCTCCTCATTGGCTGAGACAATCAATCATACCCAATGAGCCAATGAGGAGAGAGCGGGTGGCGGGGCTGAGCCACAGCTCTATGTGTCTTATGGACACATAGATCGCGGCTCTGGAGCGAGCACGCACCAGTGCCCCATAGTAAGCAGCTTGCTATGGGGTGCACTGGTCAAGGGAAGCGTTGGCAGGAAACCTGAGAGAAGAGGATCAGGATTACTCTGTGCAAAACCATTGCAGAGAGCAGGTTAGTATGATAATGAATGTATGCAAAAACAGCGCTTGCTATGTGGTGGGGTGATCTAAGTGGTAGATCTAGATCTTCAGTCTGCAGTGGTTTCTACCAAAAAGGATTTCTCCACCAGGTTAAAGTACCATAAATAATCAGTGCAGTTAATCGAATTCTGTAAACATTTTTTTCTGTGCAAACTGTGCCAATATTTGATAAAATTAATAGCAGAATAATATTAAAATAATATGCGAATAAAGTGACATGTGCAGTTAGTGCAAATCCTGTGAATAATATTACAATCCTGAAATGATTTTTTTGCTGTGCAATGCCACCAACAATAATCAAATATAAAGTGCAAAGTGATCACAAAAAATTGTCCCTGAAAATGTCCAAATGGAATATCTTAAAGTGCAGTTAATAATATTGAAGGGTGTCTTCCAGTGCTCTAGGTGATGAAATGTTGATTTACAGTTTTCCCAAAATGTGTCTTCAACAGTGCAGGTGCTCCCCTGTGCAAATGCATAAGATTCCGCACTTACCGGACCCAGTTGACTCCCCCAGTCATACGACTTGGGAGTCAATGCTCGCTTACGGTCTCTCACCCGACCATGGGTAGGCGTCCGTTCGGCTTCAGTCACCGTTCACTTACGGGGTTCCACCAATCCCGTGTGTATAGTGGGAAGAGAAAAGAGAACTCACATTGTGCGCCTCTTTTTGGTAAAAGGTTTATTGGGCCAAATAACACATGCACAAATGTTGTACAGTCTCCCGTGGTCGTCGCGACTCTGCAGTGTCGTCTTGCGTACCAGTGGGGAGTGGCCTTGCGTAACCTGCGTTTCAACTGACAAGTTTCGTCACTTCCGTGACGTCTTCAGAGCTGCTGGTTAGTATGATACCTTTAAAATCTGTACCCTATTACACAGAATAATATAAAAGAATACTTTTTTCCCATAGTTTAGAAATCTACCCAGCATATGTTCAAAAACTTTGCATCATTTTAAGAGAACATGCACCTTAAAATAAGCCTTTGAATGAGCAAATCATGTAATCATGTGTAAGACAGCAAGGTCAAATCTGCAGGGGTCCACACACCCACCAGCAATGGGTTTTCTATGTGTTCCTTCCTCAAAGAGGAAAGATCCTCCTGACCCTCAGGGGTGCAGGACTCCTCAGGGGGGGCAAAGCACTATGGTCTGGCGGACCTCTCATGCCTACCCGAAGCCAATACCAAGTGCTAGGTGGGTGTTTGTTATTTTTTGTGGTCCTCTCTGGTGTTTTTTTCTTCTCTCTCTGGCGGCTGTTTGTTGTTTTTTGAGGTCCCCTTTGGCTTTTTTCCCTTTGGCAGTTTGTTGTTTTTTGTGCTCCCTTTTGACTGTTTTTTTTTATTTTATTTATTCTCTCTCTGCTGGGTGTTTGTTTTTTGTGATCCCTTCTGGCAGTTTTTTTCTGTCTCTGGCGAGTGCTTGTTGTTTTTTGTGGTCTCCTCTGGGTTTTTTTTTTCTTTCATTTCTTAGGTTATACAGATATAATTTTTAGACAGCAAAAATGTATACATTTGATTAGGAACTAGAGGAGACATATTATTATGTTTTGAAATGCTTTAATGCCCATAAACTGGATACTGGTGCAAATTTGCCAAGAGTTTACCTTATCTCTCCCAAAAAAAAAAAGAAAATCATCATGTTCATTTGGTAGAGTAGGTCACTGGGGCAGTTCTAAGAAACCAAAGACCAAGAATACTCTGTCAGACTGTGGGGTAAAACATTTTCTACAATCCTTTGAACTATCACAGATTGCCAAAGCTGATATCCAGTAATTACGGTCACCTCTTTGGCCTCATGTACACAGGATGTTTTTGGTAGTTTTTACAGAAGCTGTTTTTGGCTTCAGACGTTTTTTTCTAGAGTCAATAAACTCCCCATCATGTTATCCTATGTCCATGCACACATAGGCTGTTGTCTACTGTTTTGGGCAGGGGTGTTTTTGAGCTGTAAACCCCCCCCCCCCCCCCCAAGACTAATGGGTTCTGAGAGGAGTTTTTCAGCTGTAAAAAAGCTCAAAAATGCCCAAAAAAGCGTCTCACCAGCATTTTTGGATGTTTTAGATCCATTGCAAAAAAAGCAGCCAAAAACATTACTGCTGAAAAACGCTCAAAAACGCTAGTGCGATAACGCTGAATATGGCTGAAAAACTTACTACAAAGCTACTGACGTTTTTGGAAAAAATGTTAACGTCCTGTGTGCATGAGGCCTTAAAAGGCAACATATTGGAGTTGTAACGCTGTGTTTCTGCTCAGTGTGACACCTATTCATTATTTAATTGCCATGTTTTACATATTTTGCAGTTTGTAGTTTACATTTAAAATGAACTGCAGTATGTACTGTACATGCAAAGGTTAAATATTTATTTCTTAATTTAAAGAAAAATAATCCTTACTGCTACTGTTCAGCAACATGTTAAGTTCACGTTTAAAGCCACAATGATACTTTTCATCTAATTAAGTGGAAACTAATATTTTAGACCAGGGTTTATCAACCAGGGTTCCTCCAGAGGTTAATAGGGGTTCCTTATGTCACAAGCAATTTCTGCCTCTCAGATAAGCTCCCACTCACACCATTGATCTTTCTAGCTATCTGTAGGGGGGTAATACTCCCCAAAGGCCACAAATGTAAGGAGCATTCTTCCCAATGACCATCACACTAATGTATCATGAGTTGTGGATATAGTCATTTTTATCAGGGGCTCCCTGAGACCAGAAAATTGTTTCAAGGGTTCCTCTGTGTTGAAAAAGTTGAGAAAGGCTGTTTTAGACACTGAATTACACCAGAAAGTTGGAGCTTCCAAATAATTTATAACAAACACATTCTAATGATCTGCTGGAACCAATAAAATATAGCAAACCACAAGTACATTAGATGAGACTACAAGCTCCCAAGTCATGAAATTCAAGAGGTTTCATTTCATTTTCTCTGAAGCAGGAAACTCTTTTGAGCCATAAATTGTCAGGCTTCACAATAACCACATTTAAAGAAACTTAAGAGTATTATCTCAATTTTTCACTTTTTTTTTTTTTTAATGGCAAGTAGTAAAAGTGAAGTTAGGTTACAGCCTTGGTTACAAAGACCTAAGCATAGCCCTGTATTATATGTTGCACATATACAATAGAAGGGGTAAAGCAAAGCCTATCAGTTACAATAAAAATGTATTAGGTTTGCTCACGACTACCTGAAACTGATTAGCAGAATAGATAAGCAACTGGGTGATGGCAGACTGAAATTAAACAAAAGTTCAAGTAAAAATTGATTTATGGATTACTCAAAAGGCACAAACATCAAGTCAATCTAAGAGACACCATTGGCATAACAATGCAGACATCTTATCAATTCAGCTTGCATGAAGAGAAAAAATATAAGTACTGGATGACAGTGAGGCTAGTTTTATGCAACAATGCCCACTTCTTTAGTGAACCTAGACAACTAAACATTGGATAATCCATCTTTGGACCAAGGAAACACCAACAATTTAACTGAATAACTACATTATTAGACATCCTTTAGAGTTATCTATTGCATGGTTATTTATTAGAGCATGTGGTGTCACTTATCTGTAAGCATCACCATCTGCCATGCTGGAATGGGAAGGGTAGCATGAACTGTTATTAGTCACAAGTGAACAGGTCACATGGTAACAATTCCAAGTGGTAGAACTCAAGATTCTATGTACTGGTCTGATTATTACGCTTGGAGATTATTAAAGCAGTTGTATCCCCAAAAATGAAATTTTTACCTACAGGCAAGCCTATAATAAGGCTTACCTGTAGGTAAATTAATATCTCCTACTAAACCTGTACGGTTTGGGAGACATTCCCACTGCAAGTGCCGCTGACGTCAGCAGGTGCATGCGCAGTGATGTCCCGGCGAAGGCCCGGCGCATAGTGTCAGATCCTGCCATAAAGTCTGCCGTAAAGACGGGCTCACGCGCATGCGTGGAAGTGACGTTTTGTGGCTCCGGCCACTCACAGTGCCAGAGCCACGTTCCCGGAAGGATCAACAGAGGGAACATGGCAGCTCAGAGTGCTCAGAATCTGGTAAACCTGTGCATGGTAGCCAATCAGCTTTGTTCAGGTGGTTCAATTAAGCTTTGACAATAAGAGCCGGTTCACACTGAGGCGACTTGTCAGGAGACAAGTAGTCTCCATGCAGTGCAATGGAACCGTTCTAATAGGAGCGACTCAGGTCGCTCCGGCTTAGAAAAAGGTTCCTGCACTTTTTTCGGGGGGCGACCTCAGCACGACTTGCATTGACTTCTATGCAGCGGCGGCTGGTGTGTGAGGGGCGCCGCCTCCCCGCCGGCAAAAGAAGAAAAAAAAAAAGTCAACCCGCCCCCCTACAGGTGGCGCCGGTATATTGACTTTCTTTTTTTTTTTTTTTTGGCTCCAGCCAAGTAGTGAGCCTATTGGTCGGCCATTAAAAGCTATGAGTGTGCGCTGAACAGGCGCACACTCATAGCTTGATTGGCTGCCCTGAGCCTCCGATCAGGGTGATTGGATGCAGGGCCGAGGGCGGGTCACTGTGGCAGCGGAGGTGACTTCCGCTCCCACACACACCATGACCGCCCGGGGACTGACGAGGGGGGACAGCCGCTCTCCGTATGCCGAACTCTGCAGACCTAGCACGCTCTCTACGCATGCCGAACCTCTGCAACAATCCTGCCTGCTGGATGGGGTAATTGCGGGGGGGGGGAAACGACGTACCCCACCTGTGTCATTGGCTGCAAACTGCCCCCACCTGTGTCACTGCCTGCAAACTGCCCCTCCTGTGTCACTGTCTGCAAAC
Source organism: Glandirana rugosa (assembly GCA_018402905.1). Taxonomy (NCBI): domain Eukaryota; kingdom Metazoa; phylum Chordata; class Amphibia; order Anura; family Ranidae; genus Glandirana; species Glandirana rugosa. The sequence goes on along the minus strand of BLSH010479449.1, from coordinate 295,381 downwards.
TGCCCCTCCTGTGTCACTGCCTGCAAACTGCCCCCACCTGTGTCACTGCCTGCAAACTGCCCCTCCTGTGTCACTGCCTGCAAACTGCCCCTCCTGTGTCACTGGCTGCAGACTGCCCCTCCTGTGTCACTGGCTGCAAACTGCTCCCACCTGTGTCACTGGCTGCAAACTGCCCTTCCTGTGTCACTGGCTGCAAACTGCCCCGCCTGTGTCACCGGCTGCAAACTGCCCCCACCTGTGTCACTGGCTGCAAACTGCCCCTCCTGTGTCACTGGCTGCAAACTGCCCCCACCTGAAACGTCGGTCACTGTGTCCTCCCCGTCAA
>BLSH010479449.1:250011-287749 GCA_018402905.1 Glandirana rugosa | reverse complement strand
TCTTGGAGAAAGGGGTGTTGCATGTCAGAAATGTGTGAGTTGATCCCATCATGGGTTCTGAGCTGACACGTTTTGGGGTTGGCCACCTTTAAACAAACTCCACTATCTTGGATAAAGGGGGGCAACCCCGAAACGCGTCAGCTTGGAACCCCTGATGTGATGAACTCACACATTTTGCAGATGCAACACCCCTTTCTCCCAGAACCTCCAGTTTGGAGGAAGGGGGGTTAGCCCACACAGAAAGATGACACTTGACAACCCCTGATGAGATGGAGTACATGTTTACACACTTTTTCAGGAGCCCCTTTAAACTGGGCAACATGCCCTAAAATGGGGTCTACAAAACCAGCCCAATTGCAAGAAGAATTGCCTTAAAATTTGGCAAGCATGTCCCCAACATGCCTCAGTCGCCGCTGGAGGTTCTGCGCTGCCCTCTGCTGTTTCAGCGCGACCCTCTGCTGTTCCAGCGCGACCCTCTGCTGTTCCTGCGCTGCCCTCTGTATCTTCTCGAGCTCCACACAGCACCATTGGATGTCCCTGCTCAGTCGGCCAATTGTGCACTGTGGAAGCTCATGACCTGTTAAGTAGAGGAAAATGCATAAGGGCAATGATGTGCAACATAATAGCTGATTATGCCTTGGGTGGGCCTATTTTTTGGGAATTGTTTCGGGGGGAGGGGGTGCACTTTCAAAACACTTTAACCACTTCCTGACCGCCTGCCATGTTTTCCCGGCGGCAGTTGGGTTGCTGTGCGCGAATCGCCGTAAAAAGACAGCGATCTGCGAACGGCCGCTAGGGGGCGCGCACCCGCCACACTAATGAGTAGCGTGCTCGCAGCTCGGGCAGACCCGATATCCGCCGGGGGGGTGTGATGAGCGGCCACAGGCAAAGAACAGGGAACCGCCGATGTAAATACGGCGGTTCCCCATTCTGACAGTGCAGGCATGGGAGATCTACTGATCCGTGTCACTGGGATCAGTTAGATCTCTCATGCCCATGGTAGCCCAGCCCCACCACAGTAAGAACACACCCAGGGAACACACTTAACCCATAGCTCTCCCCCCCAGGTTAACCCCTTCACTGCCAATGACATTTATACAGTAATCAGTGGACATTTAAATTTCTGATCGCTGAATAAATGTCATTGGTCCCAAAAAAGTGTCAAAAATGTCCGACATGTCCGCTGCAATATCGCAGTACCGCTAAAAATCGCAGATCGCCGCCATTACTAGTAAAAAATAACAAAAAAATAAAAACCCCAGAAATGAATTCTCACCATCCGTAAACGCGGCCACTTTTGCGCAAACCAGTCAATAAACGCCAATTGCGATTTTTTTTTTACACACAAATATGAGGAAGAATATAAATCGGCCAAAACCAGTGCAAAAAAAGTTTTTGGTTTTTTTTTGTTTGTGATTGGAATTTTAGCAAAAATTAAGAAATTTGTTTTTTTTTGCAAAATGGTTGCTCTTCTTTTGTTTATAGCGGCGATCAGAAATGATGCAGCGGCGATCAAATACCCCCAAAAGAAAGCTCTATTTGTGGGAAAAAAAGGACGCAAGTTTTGTTTGGGTACAGTGTCGCACGACCGCGCAATTGTCAGTTAAAGCGACGCAGTGCCAAATCGCAAAAAGTGCTCTGGTCCTAAAGCTGGAAAACCTTCCGGTTGGTAAGTGGTTAAAGGCAACAATAATAAAGGCTATTGGTTATTAACTGCTGTCTGCTGTCCCATGTACCAATAGGCATGTCAATACACAAGAAACAATAATAGAACAGTACTTACAAGGGCAAACAACAGGTTCCCTCGGGGACTCGGGATGTTGGGGCAGCTCCTTGCAATCCGGTTCCTCTAAAAAAAAAAAAAAAAATGCATTCATTGAGCATTCCAAAGTCACTACAGGTTCAACACATACATTGCGGGATATGTTTCAAGTGTACCAACCTTGTAATTGGGCTGGGCTGGGCACATCTGGTGGACTTGCACCACCGGCTTGGGGGGCCTCTGGAGTAGTTTCTGAAACAAAACAACAACAAAGGGACAATGATGCCATTTGCCAGGGCCAAAATACTTGATAAGTGGCAACATTCGTCAACTCCTACAGCTGCTCCCCCCCCGCCCTCGCTCCTATGGGATGTGGGCTGTCTGCTATCCATCATATGCATTTGTGTGCCTTCCAGCTCTGGGGGCTATCCTCTCACCATATCTGCACTAGCAAGGCTGGATTAATGGACACTGATGAATCAGGCAGCAGCCAGTAAAGTCATACTTATCCTTTAATTTAGGCCTGACACCCCCGCCCCCCCCTTTCGCCACCTAGCAGCACCCCTGTCTGTGGCACAATTTGTCTAATTGTCATTTAGCACTTACCTTCTGGGCGTGAAGGTGAGCTTGCCGCCACCTCTGCTGACGGGCCAGGGGTGGGATCATCTGTTGGTCCCTGAGGGGGGTGGGTCCTTTGCTTTTTTAGTTTTCCTGTTGCAAAATACAAAAAGAACATAAGTGCAAAAGCTAAAGGAATGTCTGAAAACAGTCTGAAATGGTATTCTTCATATACAGTATGCTTGATTTGGAAATTAAATTTGGGAACCCCAAGGCATACAAAGAGTTAAAAAATTCACAGATAATTCTCTCTAGCTACTTTGACTAAGAACAGATCCACACACCGAATTTACACATCTACATACTGGTTACCAAAAAAAATTGCTTACTTTTTCGAGGATCCGATGGATCCGGCGCAGCTGGTCGGGCTCCCTATGTTTGAGATCAGACCAGCGCTTGCGCAGCTGATCCTTGGCCCACTGGACCCCATATTTGGAAGACAGGCACTCTATGACCCTCTCCAGAATATAGTCTTTATGACTGTTGGGCCTTTCATACTCCCCCCTCCTACAGTCATAATCCCTAGCCTCCAGGATGGCAACCATGTCAACCATTTCTGGCCTGGTCATGGGGGTGGCCTTCATTTTTCTGTGGCTCCTGCGGGAATCTGCCATGATTGCTGCTCATTTGGACGATCGTGGAGTTGCGATCGTTTGTTCGTTCCGTGGAGGCGTTGGTACGTGTCACACCCCAGCGTCACAACGCACCTGAGAGCGGTACGCATGCGCAATGTAAACCAGGGTATAAAAGGCGAACGAACGGTCACGGAAACTGCAGTAGGTAGGAACGTTCTGTGGGAACGACCGCTGTGGAGGAACGAACGCATGCGCTCACTGTTCAACCGAAGGTTCACCTGGAATTTCTGATATAGGTGGGTAGAGGCCAATACTGTTATGCTTGGATTGCATTGGGAAGAATGGCTTATACTGCTTAGGTATGCTACATCATCCCTTTAATTCAGGACAGATATTAATTACTCAGGTTCTGTGGCTGATTAAGGTGGAATTAAACTCACTTGGTGCCTTATCTGCATTAAATTAGCCTCTGAACCTGTGTATTCCATATGTGTCCTGGATTAAAGGGATGATACAGCAAGCCTAATACTGCTTGGCTTGGGGCCTAGATTTGGTGGGGCTTTTATAGGGGTATGCTGGGTGAAGTTGCATGATGCTTTGTCTTGTGTCTTGCAGGCATAATGAGCGACCGCTTTTTTTCGCAGGACTTCCTGCCACAGTTTATTGAGCTGTACCATCAGCTACTCTGCCTGTGGAATGTCCAGCTGAAGGAGTATTATAATAGGAACCGCAAGCAGGCAGCTCTAAGCCAGCTGGTGGAGCTCTGTAAACAAATACATCCAGAGGCAACCACAAAATATGTGAGGACAAAAATTGCAAACCTTCGCACGACCTTTGGGAGGGAGGTGAAGGTCTGGAGCTGCAGCATCTGCGGTGTACGTACCTAAACTGTGGTCCTTTCACAGCCTGCAGTTCCTACAGAATGTAACTGAGGCTAGGCCATCCATTTCCACCCTTCCCTCAACTTCTGCTGAGACCATGTCTCCTAGACCTGAGGAGGAGGAGGAGGCCGTCTTGACCCAGTTATAGTGTTGGTGAACATATTGTAAAGATAAAATACAATGATAAGAACTAAACATTATTGGGCAAATATTTGAGTCTTAACACATTTGTTTCTAGATCCAAACCCAGTTGTGGCCTAAAGTCATTTTAAGGCTAAATCAAAATGCTGGTGCCAGAATGCTAGTGTTTGTTATTTCTAATTATTCAATAAGCAACAGTAATGAAATGTAAATTTGTTGGGATTCATCACCCACACAAACAAACATATTCTAATAATGTCACTTTTTTAGACACAGGAAAGTGTCACGGACACGGTGACGGAGGAGGAGGCAGCTGGCTCTTCCCAACAATGCCAGTCCTAGATGCCTCCACTGGATGTTGGGAGGAGAAGGAAGAGGAAGGCCCAGAATGCGGACGAAGCTGCTGCTGCCTTCTTCCAGCAGGCAACGCTAGTCCTCCAAAGAGAGCCAGAGCAGGAGGAGTCCTTTGCTGCTTATGCAGCAACAAAGCTTAAAAAAATGGAGGAGTTTCAGAGGATTAAAGCTGAGGAGCTCATGAGCCAAGTGCTCTTTAAGGGAGCGCTGGGGCTCCTTACACACCATACCACCATAAAAGAAGAAGTCCCTCCACCTCCACCACCTACCCCATCTCAGCACCCAACCCAACTGCCACACCAACAAGCTGCCCAGTGGCAGTTTTATCCCCATGGCCCCCAACAACCCTGGTCTGGGGATTATGGGCAGTACCCCCATTGAGGGATTTTTTTTTTTCTGTTTTTTTGTTGTTGTTTTTTTCGTTGGTTTAATTTTTACCATATTTTGTTGTGCTTAAAAAATGTTTTTCTGTTATATTTTCTTTGCAGAAAAATTTCTGCCATAATTTAATTTGTATTCTTTATGATTCAAAAATAAAGAATATTTAAAATAACAATACTTGCCTAAGTTTATTAAAGAAAATGACAGGTTTGAAGTAGGCAGTTACATTAAAAATAAAAGTTAGAACAAATAGCAAGGGACCACAAACACGTTCAATTCAAGGAATTCTTATATTTCAGAGATTATAATATTGGGGAAATGGTAAATAGAATAAGAGATTAAAAATAATGCAAATTCTATTAATATCACTACAGAACAGCTGTAGTGATATTTTTATGACATTAGTATCATGTGTATCACTAGCAATGTGCATCTTCATTATCATTCCATTGAAAAAGATGCTAATGTGCGCTGCATTTCCATATTTGAATTGAATTGCCAATAGACGAACGAATATGCTTTGTGAAACAGAAACCTAGGTTTACACGAACGGACACTTCCGGCCGTTCTTGACTTGGAGCATGCGTGTTTTGCACAATACAACTTGTTGTACCAACTGCTCTGTACACACGATACAATGGTCGTATGAGCGCTTGTTGGTAGTACCAAGTTTTATAGTCTGCTCATACAACTCTCCTTGTACGACCGTCGTATGTTCGGCTGTTCAAATCGCGCATACGAACGATCGATTACATATACGACGGTCGTTAGTATGACCTGTTGTATACGATCGTCGTCCCGTGTGTACAAGGCTTAACTCACATTTATACATACACTTACTAGTGCCAATGTAGACAGGATCCAATTAACCTACCAGAATGTCATTGGAGTGTGGGAGGAAACCCACGCAGGCACAGGTAGAACATGCAAACTCCAGGCAGGTAGTGTCGTGTTTGGGATTTGAACCAACGACCCTTTTGCTGCTAGGCAAAAGTGCTAACCACTACACCACTGTGCCACTGACAAAATGGCTGTGATGATGTCATGTGTGATAATGATGGGCGTGGTTATGTATTTTGGGGTGTGGCCCCCTTTGTCAAAATCTCCAGGTGTTCCCCTGGTCAACTTCCTGGTTCCAAGCACCTTACATCACATCGACACGGAGGGGCTTGCTCACATTGATCACCTGGAAGGTTGCAACCTGCTGGAGACTTATTGACAAGCTTTTTAATGTCTTTTAACCACTTCAGCCCCGGAAGAATTTACCTCTTCCTGACCAGAGCACTTTTTGGGATTCTGCACTGCGTCTCTTTAACTGACAATTGCGCGGTCGTGCGACGTTGTACCCAAACAAAATTTACGCCCTTTTTTCCCCACAAATAGAGCTTTCTTTTGGTGGTATTTGATCCTCTCTGCGTCACTTCTGATCACCTCTATAAACAAAAAAAAGCAACAATTTTGAAAAAAAAAATATTTCTTACTTTTTGCTATAATACATGCCCCAAAAAAATATATAAAAAAACAAATGTATTCATCAGTTTAGGCCAAAATGTATTCTACAATTTTATGGTAAAAAAAAAAAAAATCGCAATAGACGTATATTGATTGGTTTGTGCAAAAGTTGCCACGTTTACAAATTATGAGAATTAATTTATGGCGTATTCACTATTTATTTTTTTACTAGTAATGGAGGCGATCTGCGATTTTTATCCGGACTGTGATATTGCAGCGGACATGTCGGACATTTGACACTTTTTTGGGACCAATGACATTTATACAGCGATCAGAGCTAAAAATAGTCACTGATTACTGTATAAATGTCATTGGCAGTGAAAGGGTTAACCCGCAGGGGGCGCTCTAGGGGTTAACTGTGTTCCCTCACTGTGTTCTAACTGTATGGGGGCTGGGCTGACAGGGCCATGACAGATCTAACTGATCCTGAGTACAGTAGATCAGTGTCATGCTACCTCTCAGAACGGGGAACTGCCGTGTTTACATCGGCTGTTCCCCGTTCTTCCTCTCTCACAGGCGATTGCGGTTCGCTGGTAGACATTGAGTCCGCCCGACCCGCAGCCCCACTCAGGGAGCGTTTATAGACTGCGATCTGCGCTATGCTGCCACCTTGTCACTGAATATTGCCGTTACACGGTCGGCAAGTGGTTAAACATGAGTGCATATTTATTGTTTTTCATTTAACCAATATTTTTTAATAAATGCTACACTTAGATAGTGTCACTTTTCTCTCCTCCCTTTTTCTGTTTATACAATCACACAAGCTGATAATAACATTTCTGGTGAAGTTCACCAACAGCGTACTGGACCCCTCCAGGTTGCCATATTGCATTGCATTTTACAGAACATAGCAAGAGTTGCAAATTGAAATAGAAAGATAACTTTTAATAACATTAAAATGTATTTCCACTTTTACACGCAAACTTGATAAAACCCCATTACTGTATATGTTTGCTATGTGTTCACATTCACACAGAATGCCTCATTTTTAAAAAAAAATATTTCTTATCTTTTAGATGCTTCTCTAGAGGAGGGGTCAAGGTTTTTTGAACAATGTAATGCTGGGTACACATGAACCGAAAGTCAGCAGATTCAGCTTTTGTTGAAAGGACATGCTGGAAAACCTGCACTTGCAGCCAATAACTATGAGCTCTGATCAGTGTGCTCTGGTGCGGGGGGTTCACTTGCTCAGCAGGGAATCTGTCCTCTGATCCCCACTGAGCAGGACGAATGGCTGGTCCGTGTCTGCTCCTCTTATGCAGCGCGAACACAGAGACAACCTGTTCTCCTATATGGACGGTCTGTTTACAAATGGACCACCTGATCCAGCCAAACAGAGGGGAACAGTTCCCCATCAGCCTGTTTTTAGCGGAACGAATTGGATGTAAGCGGGTGTAAACAGACACAGAGACATTGGGTCTGCCTGAAAAGCGGACAGGAGGACCCGATTGGACCACTAGTGTCAAAGGGGCATAAGAATGAGTCTGTCCTAAGTCTGTCCTCATTAACATGCAATGCAAGACGCCCAGCCTCCACACCTTTAACCCTTTAATTAGGACAGACAGTGTTCAAATCTAGTTACAATTGATAATGAAGATCTGCCTGCACGGTATAAACAGGGTAAATTATGATAAACACCGCTGCCCAGCACCCTCATAAAGAAAGAAAACTACTTAGAAAAACATCTAAAAAAGGTAAGCTGCAATTTTTAAATATTTCTTTTTAAGTTATGCTTTGTGAATGAGGAGGTCATGTAGCAAATATAAAGTAGATGCTATACCATTCCCAATTTAGCCGCATAAGTGGAAATTAGACATGTGCGGCTAGTTTAGTTCCGAATTAAAATTTGGACGAATTTTAGTTTTTCGGAAATTCGGATGTGTCTCAATTTCCGAATTACAATAGTACCGAATTTAAACGAATCCGAAATAACTAAAAAGAAAATTTGGACGAAATTCGAATTCAAATAGCTTTCAAACTCCAATAGTTTTTGAATTTGAAAAGTCCTTGAATTTGAATAGTTTTCCAATTTCTAAAGGGAACAAAATAGAATAGAAAACAAAGGAATAGAACAGAAAAAAAAACAATAGACTAGAAAAGAATATAACAGTGTCAGTGGGAGGAAAAGTACTTCATCCCTGGTATCAGTGGGGGGAATGGTGCTCTATTGCTGGTGTCAGTGGGAGAAAAGTACCCCATCACTGGTATCAGTGGGGGGAATGGAGCTCCATTGCTGGTGTCAGTGGGAGCAATAGTACCCCATCACTGGTATCAGTGGGGGGAATGGTGCTCCATTGCTGGTGTCAGTGGGAGGAATAGTACCCCATCACTGGTATCAGTGGGGGGAATGGTGCTCCATTGCTGGTGTCAGTGGGAGAAAAGTACCCCATCACTGGTATCAGTGGGGGGAATGGTGCTCCATCGCTGGTGTCAGTGGGAGGAATAGTACCCCATCACTGGTATCAGTGGGGGGAATGGTGCTCCATTGCTGGTGTCAGTGAGAGGAATAGTACCCCATCACTGATATCAGTGGGGGGAATGGTGCTCCATTGCTAGTGTCAGTGGGAGGAATAGTACCCCATCACTGGTATCAGTGGGGGGAATGGTGCTCCATTGCTGGTGTCAGTGGGAGGAATAGTACCCCATCACTGGTATCAGTGGGGGGAATGGTGCTCCATTGCTGGTGTCAGTGGGAGAAATAGTAATTAATCACTGGTATTGGTGGGGGGAATGGTGCTCCATTGCTAGTGTCAGTGGGAGGAATAGTACCTCGTCACTGGTATCAGTGGGGGGAATGGTGCTCCATTGCTGGTATCAGTGTGAGAAATAGTACTTCATCACTGGTATCAGTGGGGGGAATGGTGCTCCATTGCTAGTGCCAGTGGGAGGAATAGTACCCCATCACTGGAATCAGTGGGGGGAATTGTGCTTCATTGCTGGTGTCAGTGGGAGGAATAGTACTTCATCACTGGTATCAGTGGGGAAATGGAGCTCCATTGTTAGTGTCAGTGGGAGGAAGAGTACACCATCACTGGTATCAGTAGGGGGAATGGTGCTCCATTGCTGGTGTCAGGGGGAGGAATAGTACCCCATCACTGGTATCAGTGGGGGGAATGGAGCTCCATTGCTGGTGTCAGTGGGAAGAATGGTACCCCATCACTGGTATCAGTGGGGGGAATGGAGCTCCATTGCTGGTGTCAGTGGGAGGAATAGCACTTCATCACTGGTATCAGTGGGGGAATGGATCTCCATTGTTAGTGTCAGTGGGAGGAAGAGTACACCATCACTGGTATCAGTGGGGGGAATGGTGCTCCATTGCTGGTGTCAGGGGGAGGAATAGTACCCCATCACTGGTATCAGTGGGGGGAATGGAGCTCCATTGCTGGTGTCAGTGGGAGGAATGGTACCCCATCACTGGTATCAGGGGGGGGGAATGGAGCTCCATTGCTGGTGTCAGTGGGAGGAATAGCACTTCATCACTGGTATCAGTGGGGGAATGGAGCTCCATTGTTAATGTCAGTGGGAGGAATAGTACACCATCACTGGTATCAGTGGGGGGAATGGTGCTCCATTGCTGGTGTCAGTGGGAGGAATAGTACCCCATCACTGGTATCAGTGGGGGGAATAGAGCTCTAAAGCTGGTGTCAGCGGGAGGAATAGTACCCCATCACTGGTATCAGTGGGGGGAATGGTGCTCCATTGCTGGTGTCAGTGGGAGGAATAGTACCCCATCACTGGTATCAGTGGGGGGAATGGTGCTCCATTGCTGGTGTCAGTGGGAGGAATAGTACCCCATCACTGGTATCAGTGGGGGGAATGGAGCTCCATTGCTGGTGTCAGTGGGAGGAATAGTACCCCATCACTGGTATCAGTGGGGGCAATGGTGCTCCATTGCTAGTGTCAGTCTGGGGTTCAGTGGAAGGTATAGTACCCCATGCCTGGATCAAGGCAAACAAAGGACCACATTCGGCCGGTGGACTGCAGTTTGGAGACTACCCACTTACACTATCCAAAACTAAAACATCTTTGGATAGAAGTAAACTTTTAAACAAGGTTCCCAAGTAATCATTGTACACATCATTCACACATAATACTTGACCCAACTCACTGCAAATTTCCACTACAGTGATTGTAGAAGATCAAATATTTGCTGTTTATTTTGGCGGCGGTGGGTTCATAGTTTCGTTTTAGATCTTTGTGTTCCTTAAAATGTTAGTTCTGGCATCAAAATTTTGTGAAGCAGAGCAAATATTCTTTTGTTTGAAAAATATCTGTCATTTTACTATACCATGCCAAGAAACATATTGCTGTTTCCTTTCGGTCCTTTGGAATTCTTTTGTCTCTCAGAAAGATGGGGAAAAAATAAGGATTAAAAAGCTGACAAAAATTAATTATGCTCATTAGCCATTCAGTGTATTCGCAGCATTTTCAGTAATTGGATCTATTTACATGGGGAACACCAGATTGAAATGTTTATTTCTATAGCCAATGAAAGCTTTAAGGATCTATATAATGTGCCTTTTTAAGGTTGTTTCCTGTTACTAGCTAAACAGACTTGAAATGGGTTTAAAATATACTACTGTATAATGACTTGGTTATGTCTACCACAGCAGACACAGCACATTTTATGTAATATGCTATAACTATTTCAGACTTTATGTTTCTTTTATCTGCAGTGCAGCTGTAGCTTAGGACCATCACACTTATTACACTCATTTTAGAGGAGAATGCTAGCCAGATCAGAAAATTCCATTTTAAAAGTTAACCTGTAATGAGACGAATATAGGAGCTTCCATTGCAGATTTCCTTCTAAAAATGCTTATTATCTGGCTACATATGGATTCTATGACTATAATCCGTATTATGTATGCCTCCAGGCCAGTGACTCAAAGTGCTAGGTAAAGAGGGTCAGGGTGACAGATTGATAACTAGCATTTTCATAAGGAGAGATCAATAACAGCAGTCCCCCAATGTCTTTCATGATGGGTTTACTGCATATATATTATGTGAACAGATACATGTGGCCCATGTTGCATGGCTGCATAATGATCTCTCCAATTATAACTTAGCAAATTCATTTTCAATAGAATGTATGCATAACATAAAATGCTCTGCACCTCTATTGGGACTTGTGTAGATTGGAGATACATAGTGTGCTTGCAGATGCATTTATTCATTACTGCGTTCCATGTGAGTACCTTCGCTTAGTGCATCTGACCGCCTTATGACTTGTATTTGACCCCCTTCAAAAGCTGACCATAAATGAATTGAAATTCGGCCAGTTCAGCAGGGAATGGCTGAATTTCTATCAATCCATGGTTGTTGGAAAATTTGTGTTTGATCAGCCAATCGGCTGCAGCACTGATCAGTGTATTCTGGCAGTAGCTGTGGTCAGAATACAATACCACTGTGGAAAGGATTTCCCCATCCACCTCAAATGTGTGTATGGGGGAGTCAATTTGTTTGGGTTTTTTTGATCAGCCAGTTGGCTGATCAACAGACACCTCACTTGATCCTGCCCTGTCCCCACTGGTAAGCCCACTCTCCTCTCCTCACTGCATTCACTGGCTTCACTGAGAGCCAATGGCTCCCACTGTTGTCCCTACTCCTTCCTCGCAAATCCTGCGAGGATGGAGTTAGGGGAGAGGCTGAGCCACGCTGTGTGTGTCTATGGACGCACACATCCTGGCTCAGGAGCGTGCATGCATGTGTACTCCCATAGCACACAGCTTTTTATGGGGGCCCACACAAAAGAAGAGGAGAGGACAGTGTTGACAAGAGACCCTAGAATAGGAGGAATTGCTCTGTCCAATACCATTGCAGAGAGCAGGTAAATATAACATGGTTATTATTCTAACTGAAAAAATTGCATTTACAACCATTTTAAAGTCACTTGTATGCTCTGATATTAGTTGTTGTTTTAAAAATTGCAAGTCTTCTCATAGGACTGACTTTAAAAATTAAGAGCAATGATAAGGAGACAAAAGTCTTTTTATAATTTTGCTATAGTGCGCTATCATATATAGTCACGTCCAGTGGCAGCTGGTGGTATATTTTTTTGGGGGGGCAATCCATCCAATGACAGCACCCCCCCCCCTGCGGTCGGTCTGGTCTCCCGCTCCCCCCTGGTTGGTTGATCGGTCCCCGCACTTACCCTGTCTAGGTTGCAGGCTTCCTCTGAGCGGCGAGTGGTGGCTTCACCCTGCGTCTCCTCCTTCCTCGGCTTCAAGGCAGTGCGGCTTCCCTTGTGTCTCCTCCAGTGGTGGCCCGTCCATAGAGGGCGCACGGGTGCCACCCCCCCATTCATGCGTCTGGCCCCCTGATCTACATATCAGGGCACCAAACTATGGATTCCAATGGGGTGTGTGAATTTTTGAAGCACCTTCCTTTGCAGAGTAACAAGCTATATAGCCTGCAGTGAATTGGCTGCAGCATTGCCACCTTGTGCGGCGGCATCTTTATGTATCACCGCTGATAACCTTCCCATTCCCTGTCAATCAGTGGAGGATATGTAATCCAACAGGGCACCTTACAAAAGTGATGATGCTCTTTTGGATCCCACCCCCTGACCCTGGCAGAAAGAAGACCTTGGCAATCCTTGTCACAGGGTAAAGAAGGGGATTTCTTTACACCATGGGAATGGGAGTTAAAAACTAAATATGAGATTGAATTAACAGAAGGAGTGTGAGGAGACTTTAAAATCAAAAGGTTTCACTGTGCAGGCATGCATTCTGTCAGAAAGTTCCATTATAAATTTCTTTAAATTAGTTATAAAGCCTTAAGGTTTTTCACCTTAATGCATTCTATGCATTAAGGTGAAAAACATTCCGTGCTGCAGCTCCCCCCGGACCCCCTTTTTCTTACATGAGCCCGTTCCAGTGACGAGCATGAGCACAGCAGCTCCAGCCACTGTCTCTCTCCTCTTTGGATAGATTGATAGCAGCAGGAGCCATTGGCTCCCAATGCTGTCAATCAAATCCAGTGACACGGGAGCAGGGGGTGGGACTGTGTCCCGCTGTCTGTGTCAATGGATGCAGCAGAGGGACTTGGGAGCATCCCCGCACGGGTGCCCCCAGGGAAAGCAGCTTTCTGTGGGGGCAACCAATAAAGAGGAGGGATCTGGAGTGCCAGCGGGGCACCCCAGAAAAAGAGGATCGCGGCTGCTCTGTGCAAAACTATTGCTCAGCGCAGGTAAGTATAGGCATGTTTGTTATTTTTATTTTTTTCAAAAATGAGGACTTACAACCCCTTTAATTCGATCCAACCAGTCCTCAGGCAGCACAAGTGATTGTACTTTCTGAACCCTGCCATAGGTATCTTCCTCTCTCTTTGTTCTACCTCTATTGCTGGCAATATTATGGCCCTGTTCACGCTGTAGTGTCCTGTTTTTTCCTTGTGATTTTGTAGTGCATTTTTGGAGCCGCACAATTAATTTTGATTGGACCTCCCTCTGCTCCAAAAACGCACCAAAGAAGTTCACATACCAAATTTTGGCACTGAGCCAGGCGCATTTGGTGGTGTGTTTTTTGCACAATTTTTTGCAGTTTGTCACGCAACCATTGCGGCAAAATCACACCGAATTTGGGGTGCCATTAAGTAATAATGGCACAACAAATGTATTCTGCGTTTTGCGGCAATTCTGAAATCGCAGGCAGACTCTCGTGATTCTGACCAAGATTTTAAAATGCTGAGGTGTGAATGGGGCCTAATGCTCCTGGGCAGGTTTTAATATGATGAGTTGCTGGGGGAAATTTTTTAACGTTTCTTTTTTTTTTTTAATACATGGCTTCCTGTATGGAAGAGAAAATAAAGATCCTATATTGGGTGTGTTTTTAAGGGTTTTTCAGATTTACAGAAAAGTAAAAGGTATTGGGTTGGCCCTAAAGGAAATGGAGTGCCTGGACCAAAAACGGATGTACTTAGCAGATTGTTCCCCCAATAAGTCTCAAGGTTTAATTTTTTTTTTTTTTTCCTGCAGTATCCCTTTAAGTCATATTATAATATTACAAACCCTGAATATGACTGAAAAATGTCTGGGTTCCCTTACAGCACTGGGCCCCAAAGTTATTGTCCATATTACCTCTATAATACCTATGTATAGCTAACCTAACAAAATAAATACACTCACCAGCCACTTTATAACACCCTGTTCAAAATTATTATGCCAATGATATCTTTCTCATTTACTTAAATAATTGAGGTAAACAAAAGTCAGCATATTTCTCATGTTATCAACTATTAAAAGTGCAATTCAAATTTTATTCAAACAAACCTCCTAATGATAACAGTATTTTTTTCAAAATAAAAAAAGTTTCAAAACACTTTATAGGTTGTAAAGAACTGAAAATTGTCATTTGTTGTGTTTGCAGCATATTTACTGAAATCAAAAGTTATTTCAATCAAACTTTGAACAACATTTTAACGTTTTAAATATTTTAACAGGTCACGTTACCTTTTAACATAGGACCCCTTATTTGATAGCAGCTTCACAAGTCTTGCATCCATTGAACTTGTGAGTTTTTGGACAGTTTCTGCTTGGATTTGTTTGCAAGATGTCAGAATAGCCTCCCTCCTTTGCAGCATGAGATGGTGCATTGTCATGCATGAAGATGATTTTATTATGGAAAGCATAGTTCTTCCTTCTGTACCAGGGAAGGAAGTGGTCAGTCAGGAACTCCACATACCTTGCAGAGGTCATCTTTACACCTTCGGGGACCCTAAAGGAGCCGACCAGCTCTCTTCCCATGATTCCGGCCCAAAACATGACTCCACCACCGCCTTGCTGACGTCGCAGCCTTGTTGGAACAGGATGGCCGTCCACCAACCATCCACTACTCCATCCATCTGAGTTGCACGGCCCCCATCAGTGAACAGCATTGTTTGAAAATTAGTCTTCATGTATTTTTCTGCCCAATGCAGCCATTTCTGCTTGTTAGCATTGGTTAGTGGTGGCCGAATGGAAGGTTTATGCACAGTTGCAAGACTCTGGAGGACTCTACACCTTGATGTCCGTGGGACTCCAGAGGCACCAGCAGCTTCAAATATTTGTTTGCTGCTATGTAATGGTGTTTTAGCAGCTGCTCTCTTGATCCGATGCATGGATCTGGCAGAAATCTTGTTCAACGTGCCTTTATCTGCACAAACCCGTCTGTGCTCTGAATCAGCCACAAATCTCTTAATAGTGCGATGATCACACTTAAGTTTTCGTGAAATATCTAATGTTTTCATACCTCATCCAAGGCATTGAACTATTTCACTCTTTTCGGCAGCAGAGAGATCCTTTTTCTTCCCCATATTACTTGAAAATGGTGCTCTGCTTAATAATGTTGAACACCCTCCTTTAGTCGTTTTTCCTTTAATTGGGCTCATCTGGCAATCTAATTATCGCAGGTGTCCGAGATTGTTTTCATTGATCAAAAGAGCCCTGAGACACAATGCCATCCATGAGTTAAACTGAAAAACAAAATATTTAACCACTTCAGATCCGCGCTATTGCCAAAATACGGCTCCAGCGCGGATCTGAAATGCCGGGAGGACGTCCATGGACGTCCTCCACTGCGCATGCCCAAGCGCACCCCCAGGCGGCAGCGGCGGTGCGCGCGCCGCATGCTGCGCGAGCGTGGCCGCGGGTCGGGTGGACTCGATGTCCGCCCGAGACCCGCCGATCACTTTTAGGAGCCTCAGAACGGGGAACCGCCATTTTAAACACGGCGGTTCCCCGTTCTGTGACAGGGGACAAGCAGATCTACTGATCCCTGTCACTGGGATCAGTTAGATCTGTTATGTCCCGACCAGTCCCGCCCCCCCACAGTTAGAACACACCCAGGGAACATATTTAACCCCTTCACTGCCCCCTGCAGGTTAACCCCTTCACTGCCAATGACATTTATACAGTAATCAGTGGACATTTAAATTTCTGATCGCTGTATAAATGTCATTGGTCCCAAAAATGTGTCAAAACTGCCTGACATGTCCCCCCCAATATCAAAGTCCCGATAAAAATCGCAGATCGCCGCCATTACTAGTAAAAAAAATAATAATAATAAAAATGCCAGAAATCAATTCCCAGTTTGTAGACGCGATAACTTTTGCGCAAACCAATCAATATACGCCGATTGCGATTTTTTTTTTTACCAAAAATATGTAGAAGAATATAAATCGGCCAAAACTGATGAATAATTTTTTTAATGGATTTGTACTTTAGCAAAAAGTAAAAAATATTGTTCTTTTTTGCAAAATTGTCGCTCATTTTTTGTTTATAGCGGCGATCAGAAATGACGCAGAGGGGATCAAATACCACCAAAAGAAAGCTCTATTTGTGGGAAAAAAAGGACGCAAATTTTATTTGGGTACAACGTCGCACGACCGAGCAATTGTCATTCAAAATGCGACAGCCCTGAAAGCCAAAAATTGGTCTGGGCAGGAGGGGGTTTTAAGTGCCCGGTAAGGAAGGGGTTAATCTTTGTGACACTGAAATAGAATTTGCATAATAATTTGGAACAGGGTGTAGGTACACCTGTTTAATTGCTTGGTAGCACAAATTGTTAATCAGCCAATCACATGGCAGCAATTCAATGCATTTAGGCATCCGGTCATGCTGACGTTCAAACTGAGTATCAGAATGGGGAAGAAAGTAGCTTTGAACATGGCAAGGTTGTTAGTGCCAGATGAGCTGGTCTGAGTATTTCAAAAACTGCTGATCTACTGTGCTTTTCACACACAACCATCTATAGGGTTTACAGAGATTGGTCCAAAAAGGAGAAAATATCCAGTGAGCGGCTGTTGTGTAGATGAAAATGCCTTTTTGATGTCAGAGGTCAGAGTAAAATGGGCAGACTGGTTTGAGATAATAGAAAGGCAACAGTAACTCCAATAACCACTCATTACAACCAATCTATGCAGAATATCATCTTTGAACACACAACACATGGAACCTTGAAGCAAATGGGCTACAGCAGCAGAAGACCACTCCGGGTGCCACTCCTGTCAGCTAAGAACAGGAAACTACAATTCACACAGGCTCACCAAAACTGGACAATAGAAGATTGGGGAAAAAATATTATCAGGAAGGCCTAGGCTATCCAAGTGTCAAGAGGGTGCCACATTCCAATAAATACTAGAAAAAGAAGAAATTGGACGGGACTTTAGAGGCACCAAAAGACGCTTAGAATGTATTCATTATAATAAAATAATTTTATTGATACAAAAAAGTTCAAATCCATATAGGAATTAAACATAATGCATACAACAAAGGTAAGCAAAGTACATCAGAATCAGAAAATTATACATGATGTCATTCTTCAAAAACTTGTTATGTCACAATAATATCCCTATGCGTTTCAACTTATGACAGTCTTCTTCAGGGAGGTCATTTGTTGAGAAGTACATTAAATGGACATTAAAAGACAAACAATAGAAGATTGGGCAAACGTTGTCTGGTCTGATGATTCTCAACTTCAGCTGCGACGTTCAGATGGTAGGGTCAGAATTTGGCTTAAACAACATGAAAAGCATGGATCCATCCGGCCTTGTATCAACGGTTCAGGCTGGTGGTGTAATGTTGTGGGGGATATTTTCTTGGCACACTTTGGGCCCCTTAGTACCAATTTAGCATTGTTTAAACACCACAACCTACCTGAGTATTGCTGACAATGTCCATCCCTTTATGACTACAGTATACCCATCTTCTGATGGCTACGTCCAGCAGGATAATGCACCATGTCACAAAGCTCAAATCATCTCAAACTGGTTTCTTGAACATGACAATAAGTTCACTGTACTCCAATGGCCTCCGCAGTCACCAAATCCCAATCCAATAGAGCACCTTTGGGTGGTGGTGGAACGGAAGATTCGCATCATGGATGTGCAGCCGACAAATCTGCATGTCAATATGGACCAAAATCTCTGTTCAACACCTTGTTGAATCTATGCCATGAAGAATGAAGTCAGTTCTGAAGGCAAAAGGGGGTCCAACCCGGTACTAGTAAGGTGTACCTAATAAAGTGGCCTGTGAGTGTATAGTCCACATAGGATTGTGAGCCCAGACATTTTAATATACAGTACTCAGAATAGTGTCTAGAAATTTCCATTAACAGCATTAGGTTGTGAGTGCTGAACTTTGGCTTTCTAAAAGGTATGCCAACCAGTGAATGCTAGGGCTAGAAGATATTGGCAAATCATTGACAAAATAATATATTTTCAAGTTATTTTTTTCCACAGTGAAAGCTGCATGAAAGCACTGTTATTATTACAGTCACAGGATTTATTTTCTGGCTAAGCATGCCTCCGTGATGGTGGTCTCCTATTGTGCCAAACTAAATGTGAAGTAAGTAGGTGCCACATTTTTCCTTCCTGGATTTTTCTAGAGTCTCATATGTATATGAAAGTGTGCCATCTATCTTCAGCACATTGTTTAGGAGACAGTCATTTAAGGACACGCAATCAGGAAAAAATGAAAAAGCTGTCAGAATGGCTGACATTAGTATAAAGTAGGCAATTTTTCACAATTGTTCTTTGTTTAAGATATGATGTCTGCTTAAAACAGGGACGTTTATTGTAGACTGTGTTTCTTTTGATAAAGGTAATGGAGCTGGAAGAAAAAGCTTATCAAATTACGTTATGTTTGCAAGGATTTATACGTTCTACTGCCGTCATTCAATATGTATTTCCTGTATGGTGTCAGATTAGGCATGGACATTTAACAGTATACTAGCACTATTATGATGCATACACTAACTAATATTACAACTGGATATCTAGTCTATCTAATTTTAAATGGGGCATTTGTACTGCACTGAAACACCTTCTTTCTACATTTTCAGCATGGGGCCACCATAGGGTTGCCACCTGTCCAGGATTCACCCGGACAGTCCAGGCTTTGAATTATGTGTCCAGGTTTCAGTCCACCTGAAACCCGGGCACATTATTCAGACAGGAATGCAGCTTGGAACAGGGCTTGACAGTAGGGCACTATGTGCGCCGCATTAGTATTTTCTTTGAAGTGCTCAACGTCCCAGTTCTGTTACAATCCTATAATGTATGCTAAAGAAAAATGACTGTGTGCCGCTAAGGTGTTCGGGTTTGGCTTGAAGAAAAAGTGGCAACCCTATCTCACCAGGCTAGGAGGCCTACCAGAAGATCAAAGCCTGTCTCCTAAACCACAAAAGCTTGTTTGTAAATACGGAGAGGACAAACAGGCCTCTCCTCAAATCAAGCACCTGTTATGGAGCGAAGTAAACTTTCTTCCTCTTCCTTCTGGTTACGTAGTTAAGTTGTCTGACTGGGACCCAAAAAAAGACAATCACCACAATCAAAAGTTGTCAGAGGATCTAACCTTTTCCCTCTCTATCCAAAAATATATTGTATTGGCTTGTGCTTGACATTGAGGTCGATTCGTATAGCAGAAAAAATACTCAGCATGCTGGTCCTGACACACCACTTATATTAGCTAATTGCTGCAGCTTGCACACAGACTCATATCAATACTTCGATTTTTGGTGCTTTTGCCTGTGTTGGTGAATGAGATTTGGGTTTTTCTGTATGCCTAAGATCACAGCACAAAGCCCAGTGACCCTGAAGCCTGGTGTACATTTCTTGTGTTTTCTTTCTTTACTTAACAGGACTTTTTTCATGTGGGGGGTCTGAGAGACCCCTCATCTTCCTTCAAGTCTGAGGGACTGCTCCCCACAGAAGGTGAAAGAGATTGCAGCCGCTCCACATGATTTCCCCCACAGAGAGATTGCAAATTGCCCCACTGGGGGAAACTTGCAATTTGCAGTCTCCCTGTGGGGGAAATCAATGTGGAGCAGTCTCTCTCTCTCTGTGTGGAGGCATTCATGAGGAGCAGTCATTCTTTCTCTCTGAGGAGGCATTCATGAGGAGCAGTCACTCTCTCTCTCTGTGGAGGCATTCATGAGGAGCAGTCTCTCTCTCTCTCTCTCTCTCTGGGGGCACTCATGAGGAGCAGTCTCTCTCTCTCTCTCTCTCTGGGGGCACTCATGAGGAGCAGTCTCTCTCTCTCTCTGTGGAGGCATTCATGAGGAGCAGTCTCTCTCTCTCTCTCTCTGTGGAGGCATTCATGAGGAGCAGTCTCTCTCTCTCTCTCTCTGTGGAGGCATTCATGAGGAGCAGTCTCTCTCTCTCTCTCTCTGGGGGCACTCATGTGGAGCAGTCTCTCTCTCTCTCTCTCTGTGTGGAGGCATTCATGAGGAGCAGTCTCTCTCTCTCTCTCGCTCTCTCTGTGTGGAGGCATTCATGAGGAGCAGTCACTCTCTCTCTCTCTCTCTGCCGGCACTCATGTAGAGCAGTCTCTCTCTCTGTGGGGACACGCATGTGGAGCAGTATCTCCCTCTTTCTGTGGGGGCACTCATGTGGAACTATCTCTCTTTGTGAGGCAATCATGTGGAACAGTCTCTCTTTTCCTCTCTCTCTGGGAGGGCACTCATGCGGAGCTGTCTCTCTCCCTCTCTTTGTGCGGGCACTCATGTGGAGCTGTCTCTCTCTCTGCGAGGGCACTCATGTGGAGCTGTCTCCCTCCGTCTCTCTGTGAGGGCACTCATGTGGAGCTGTCTCCCTCCCTCTCTCTGTGAGGGCACTCATGTGGAGCTGTCTCTCTCCCTCTCTTTGTGCAGGCACTCATGTGAAGCTGTCTCTCTCCCTCTCTCTGCGAGGGCACTCATGTGGAGCTGTCTCCCTCCGTCTCTCTGTGAGGGCACTCATGTGGAGCTGTCTCTCCCCCTCTCTTTGTGCAGGCACTCATGTGAAGTTATCTCTCCCCCTCTCTCTGTGAGGGCACTCATGTGAAGCTGTCTCTCTCCCTCTCTTTGTGCAGGCACTCATGTGAAGTTATCTCTCCCGCTCTCTGCGAGGGCACTCATGTGGAGCTGTCTCCCTCCGTCTCTCTGTGAGGGCACTCATGTGGAGCTGTCTCCCTCCGTCTCTCTGTGAGGGCACTCATGTGGAGCTGTCTCTCTCCCTCTCTTTGTGCAGGCACTCATGTGGAGCTGTCTCTCTCCCTCTCTTTGTGCAGGCACTCATGTGGAGCTGTGTCTCTCCCTCTCTCTGCGAGGGCACTCATGTGGAGCTGTGTCTCTCCCTCTCTCTGCGAGGGCACTCATGTGGAGCTGTCTCCCTCCGTCTCTCTGTGAGGGCACTCATGTGGAGCTGTCTCTCCCCCTCTCTTTGTGCAGGCACTCATGTGAAGTTATCTCTCCCGCTCTCTCTGTGAGGGCACTCATGTGAAGCTGTCTCTCTCCCTCTCTCTGTGAAGGCACTCATGTGGAGCTGTCTCTCTCCCTCTCTCTGCGAGGGCACTCATGTGGAGCTGTCTCCCTCCGTCTCTCTGTGAGGGCACTCATGTGGAGCTGTCTCTCCCCCTCTCTTTGTGCAGGCACTCATGTGAAGTTATCTCTCCCCCTCTCTCTGTGAGGGCACTCATGTGAAGCTGTCTCTCTCCCTCTCTTTGTGCAGGCACTCATGTGAAGTTATCTCTCCCGCTCTCTCTGTGAGGGCACTCATGTGAAGCTGTCTCTCTCCCTCTCCCTGTGAGGGCACTCATGTGAAGCTGTCTCTCTCCCTCTCTCTGTGAGGGCACTCATGTGAAGCTGTCTCTCTCCCTCTCTCTGCGAGGGCACTCATGTGGAGCTGTCTCCCTCCGTCTCTCTGTGAGGGCACTCATGTGGAGCTGTCTCTCTCCCTCTCTTTGTGCAGGCACTCATGTGGAGCTGTCTCTCTCCCTCTCTCTGCGAGGGCACTCATGTGGAGCTGTCTCCCTCCGTCTCTCTGTGAGGGCACTCATGTGGAGCTGTCTCTCCCCCTCTCTTTGTGCAGGCACTCATGTGAAGTTATCTCTCCCCCTCTCTCTGTGAGGGCACTCATGTGAAGCTGTCTCTCTCCCTCTCTTTGTGCAGGCACTCATGTGAAGTTGTCTCTCCCGCTCTCTCTGTGAGGGCACTCATGTGAAGCTGTCTCTCTCCCTCTCTCTGTGAGGGCACTCATGTGGAGCTGTCTCTCTCCCTCTCTTTGTGCAGGCACTCATGTGAAGCTGTCTCTCTCCCTCTCTCTGTGAGGGCACTCATGTGAAGCTGTCTCTCTCCCTCTCTCTGTGAGGGCACTCATGTGGAGCTGTCTCTCTCCCTCTCTTTGTGCAGGCACTCATGTGGAGCTGTATCTCTCCCTCTCTTTGTGCAGGCACTCATGTGGAGCTGTATCTCTCCCTCTCTCTGTGAGGGCACTCATGTGGAGCTGTCTCTCTCCCTCTCCCTCTTTCTGTGAGGACACTCATGTGGAATGGTCTATCTCTCTCTGTGAGGACAATTATGTGAAACAATCTCTCTCTCCCTCTCTCTCTCTTTGTGGGGGCACTCATGTTGAGCTGTCTCTCTCCCTCTCTCTGTGGGGGGCACTCATGTGGAGCTGTCTCTCTCCCTCTTTCTGTGAAGACACTCATGTGGAATGGTCTATCTCTCTCTGTGAGGACAATTATGTGGAACAATCTCTCTCTCCCTCTTTGTGGGGGCAATCACGTTGAGCTGTCTATCTCCCTCTCTCTGTGGGGGGCACTAATGTGGAGTAGCCTCTCCCTCTTTCTGTGAGGGTACTCATAAGGAACTGTCTATCTTTCCCTGTGGGGGCAACCATGCGAAGCAATCTCTCTCTCTGTTTGGGAACAATTATGTGGAGCAGTCTCCCTCTCACTCTCTGTGGGGGCAATCATGTGGCGCAGTCTCTCTCTCTCTCTCCGTGAGAGCAATCATGTGGAGCAGTATTTCTCTCTTTCTCTCTCTCTCTCTCTCTCTCTCTCTCTCTATCTCTATCTCTGTGGGGGAAATCACGGGGACAAAAATTAAGGGGAAATATCCCCAGTGGGACCTAGGTGACAAAAAATATGGGTTAAAATAACCTGTCCTTACTATACCGAAAATAGGAAATATGTTTTTTGCCTTCAAATCTACTTTAAAATCACATTGCTAATTGCATATGTAGCCACTGAATAGGCCGGTAACTTTGTTTTGTTTTATTTATTAGGGGATTGAATTTGAATAGGGATTGGAAAGTTATGGGATGCCCAACCAATAGATTCCATTTAGTTTGGGACCTTCTATATACACTTCCAGTATATACACTCCTTTCTCTTCCTCCAGCACATCACTTGCTTCTCAGACTCCTGTTCCTCTCTCCTGCATAACAGTTGCTTCCATTGGTGAGACCTGGATATTTACCAGCCCTCCATATCCTCTTGTTTGGCCTAGCTAGCACATGGTGAGGCCTGCTGTAGGGACCTCCGGACCAACCATTACAGGCAGGGACAGTAGTTCCCTGATGTGTAGAAAATAACTACTGTGCTAGCCGGCCTGATGGACTACTGCTCCAAGCCCATCCTCTTCCAGGCCCTGTTAGCCCTCCCGGGTGCGACGACCTTCTCCACTGCCACAGTGGCACCACAGTCCCATGCTGGCCTCTGCATCCTTCCCAGACTGTCTCTCACCCCAATCTGCATCGGCATGCTTCTCCTCCAGCTTCCCAGGGTATGTGTCACTCACCGACACCTGTAACTTGTAGTTCCTTTCAGAGATCTCTCCAATAGCATTCTCTCCAGCTTTCCTTTCCGCTCTCCCTTGTGCTTGCCACCAAGATCTCGCTCCTCCTGGCTGCACCCGAGCTCTACCCGGCCTAGGTCACCCCCCCCCCCCCCAGACTGGGAGCTCCCTGAGGCCACGACAACCTCCCCGCTATGTCATCTCTCCAACTTCCACCCAAACTCCCCCTTGATTGGGCTGACCCTGGGTATTTGAGGAGGCCTACTCCCTGGCTACACCCACCCTCCCACCTCTCTTTCCAGAAAGCTCCAGAAGCTTCTCTGGAAAGAAGTGGGTGGTCCTGGTGACATCATCTGTGAATCACCCAGTCCTACCCTGAGCCACTCCCAGCTCAGAATCCAAACCAACCAGGCCTGCATATCCTCACCTAACCAATAATCTAAATTTAGCTCCTACCTAAGTAGACGGCGCTACACAAATGCGTCTGTTACCCCAAAAAATGGATCCTGTTCCTTTAAAGCATGCTTAACAGCACAGTGCTTGTGCTGTGTAATTTGGCCCCTTCTTTCACCTAAAATACCTGGCTGATCTTGCCTGGTTCTGCCCTCCCCTCTGTAAACTCACCACGGTTTATCATGACTGCTGAGCCCTGACACTGGGGTCAGTATACATGCCTTCGTCATCTGCAGCTCTCCTCTGCCTTCCCCTCCCTCCTTCTCCCTGCCTGTCAGCTCATGACAGTTGCTGCCCCTCCACTCCTGCTGCTAAGAATACTGTTGAATTTCCATACAATCCTTTGTGTTTGATAATGATAGGTGCCCAGTGTGTGTGCTTTATAAAAATAATGCAGTTCTATACCTTATTTCAGAGCGCCACTCGGTGCTCACGTGACCGTCCGCCTCTCTCCACCTCTCCTCCCGACTGACATCAGCGGGGGATTCTCAACCCCTCCTGCTGTAGCTGTCAGATCGAGAGAGGGGAGAGGCGGTCGGTCACGTGAGCATCGAGGGGCGCTCTGAAATAAAGTATATCGCAGCATTTTTTTTTTTTTTTACAAATAACATGCACTAGGGCACCTATTATTATAAAACATAAAGCACTGTATGAATACAGCACAGTGGCTTAACAACCACTTGTTTGGTACCCCAAAATTTCATATTCCTGATATGCGCCTGCTGTACCATATACTTGTGCGGAAAAGTATCCTGTTCTCTTTGTATTATTTCCTTTGTGTAAAGTCACTGGTGTTCCTGTCAGTCCCTCTGCTTTCTTATTAAAAACTGACCACACTAAGCAGGAGAGCACACTGTGGTCAATTCTCTAGCTGTGCTGGGAACTCAGCCTGCTCTATTCCAATGATCAGACTTGTCCTGACACGCCTCCCCTGCACAGCCATTCACTGGGAAGCTCAGTGTGCTGCTGCTTTTCTTACCTGCAGCTCTTATGCAGCTGAGAACAGAGGGAACAGAGGGTATGTGATAACTTATAAAAAAGGGGAAAATGCAGTCCTCTCCCCTATTGGGCTTCCACTTCGAATGCAAGCTTACATAACCACTCTGTACTCGGCTCCTGTGGCATGAGTAAGCGTCAATGGCCACCTGTCGAACGCCTTTCACCACCACTATTGTACTAGACAGGGATGCCCCTTATCCCCATTACTATTCGTCTTTACCCTGAAACCTTTGCTAAACAGAATATGCCTGAACCCTGACATTAGAGGTATCACCATTAAAGATCGTACATACAAACTAGCAGCCTTTGCTGACGACCTTCTACTTTTTCTAAAAAGCCCCCATGTCTCTCTTCCAAACCTACTCAAGGACTTAAAACACTTCCAGATGCTTTCCAATACTAAATATTTCATTGCCTTCGGACACGGTCTCCTTGTGTCAAAAAAAATTTCCATTCACCTGGGCTAAGGAAACGATAACCTACCTGGGCATTAAATCCCTACCTCCCTATCAAATCTTTTTCAACATAACTTTACTCTAATATTAAGGGAAACACATGAAGATTTGAAACACTGGAATTCCCTTAATGTTTCCTGGTTTGGTAGAGCCTCCTTGCTCAAAAAGACCATCCTCCCACATTTCCTTTATGCAATGCAGACCATTCCCATACGGTTACCTGTTTACCTTGTTCATCCTTTATATGGAGAGGCAAACCCCCCAGAATTAAATTTGGCATCGCCTTTCCCTACTGAAAAACAAAGGGGGAATTGCCCTCCCTGACCTACGCCGCTACTATTGGTCAAATCACCTGGCCCGAATAGTTGACTGGGACATACACCACACAGTTAAAGACTGGGTTACTTTAGAACACATAATTACTCCCCAATGTTTGATATCCCTACCATGGATTCACCCACAGCATATTTCTTCCCAGACCAAATCTCATCCTCTTATTGGCCTTCATTAGAAGTCTTCTGACTCATGGCCAAAGTCTCAAATCCAACGCCTTGGATTAGTCCACTAACCCCACTACGTTTTAATCCAGAGTTTCCCTGCACGAACAAGGATTTCCTCTCCAGAGAGTGGCCCTTTACCCACTTCAATACCGGAGACCAATTTTCAGCTTTCAACGCTGTTGCATTTTGAATGACAATTACACGGTCATGCTGCACTGTACCCAAACAAAATTTTTATCATTGTTTTCCCACAAATAGAGCTTACTTTTGGTGGTATTTGATCACCACTGGGGTATTTATTTTTTGCGCTACAAATAAAAAAAGATCGAAAATTTTGAAAAAAAAAGTTTTTCTTTGTTTCTCTTACAAAACTTTGTAAATAAGTAAGTTTTCTCCTTCACTGATGGGCACTGATGAGGATGCACTGATGGGCACTCATGAGGCAGTACTGATTGGCACCGATGAGGTGGGACTGATGGGCACTGATGATAAGGCACTCCCGCGGGCACGCGATAGTAGGTTAAACCTGAAAGACGTCATATGAGGATAACGAAACCACCACCCGACCGTCATTTTGCTATAGGCCGGGTGGGAAGTGGTTAAAGATGTCCTGGCAACCCACTTCTTCAGGAGCAGATCTCTCCTGCTGTTGGATGACCTTCATACCAATCTAGCTCCTCAGCACATCTCCTCTTGGACATACATGCAGAGAAAACACTTCCTAACTAGAGGAGAGACTGCTCACCTCGGTAAAAAGCCGTTAACAGTCCTTGAAACTCTTTGTACCAAAAAAAAACCTCAAAGACATCTTATATCAGGTATTTACTCTTCTCTTTTTGGTTAATTTCCAGCCTTCACAACTGTGTCATATAAAGCTTGGGAACATGATCTTGACATAACACTCTCTGACCCTAAATGGGAATCCATACGTGCATTCACAAAGGCTTCCTAAATGTTGCAACACAAGAGTGTGGGTTTAAAATACTCACAAGATGGTACAGGACCCCTGCCTTTCTCAATAAGTTCTCTAACACAATTCCTAACAGGTGCTGGAGCTGTGAGACATCAGATGGGTCAATGCTCCACATTTGGTGGTCCTAAAATCCAACAGTTCTGGAATTCCGTATATGACATCATACAAGTAGCCCCTCAGAAAACATTGACTTTTCTCCTGCTCAATACCTGCTTCATCATACTACCATACCCAAGAAATGCTACCTTAAGTCCCTAACGATGTTCATGATATATGCTGCTAAACATTATATTCTGTGTCTTTGGAGTTCAGTGATCACCCCAACGAAATAGGAATGGTTCCACAGACTTAATGACATGGAAAAAATAGAAGAACTTATTAGTATATCACAAGAAAAGATCTCCAAATTTACACGCACATGGCACAGCTGGCAACACTTTAAGACAACATCTGCCTACTCAGAAAATGGATAGATACCTTATGAACTCTAAAAGTATCATATGAAGTTTAGAGTGTTTACACCAGGCTTTACCTTATCTCCCCTGGTCCCCAATAGAAAATAACCAAATTCAGAACCATTTTTACTAAGCCTAAACAAAGCAATAATTTCAATAAACTATTACCTTATTTGTAAGCGCATTTACAGAGAGAGAAGGGGCGCAAGCCCTCCTTCCATATCCTCCCCCTTTCTACCTCTTCCCTTCTATCAGTATGCCTCTTTACTTACGTATTCCAGACCAGCTCTCCTTAATCTAAGATGACCTTATACTAAAGTTACTAATACCACCCTTTATAAGAAGGCTAAAAACAGAACTAAGCAAATGTATAAATATTCCAAGTCAACCATAGGAATATTTTCCTCTTGATTATTCAATGGATTTTATATTAATATCAAAAGTGTACACATTTATGTTCAGTTCAATTTTTTGTGTTCTTTGAATGCAACTATCATATACATTAACTATTGCCTTTTTGTTCTTTGTTATATAATCAATAACATGTGTTATATGCTCTTTGTATGCAGCATCTCCTTCAATAACATTTATGAAACAAAAAAGGGGGAAAAATGGTATTTATAATGCTTTTTTATATCTATACATAATTGTTTTGCCTTTTATTTCTATTTTAAACTGAATGGGTTGTTTTGCAATGTGATCATTTACAACCACTTTAAAATTCATTTTTTAACTTTTTGAAATATCAGCATAAACCTGTCAATACATTTTGGGTAAATTTCAATTTCATAGGTTGGCAACACTGCAAATAGACAGGTTGCTGTGGCAGGTTTTTTGCTATGTTTACTGTAAGGCCTCATTCACACAGACAGCCAGGGTGTGTTAAAGACAGACAATTAAGACACTTTTTTACCCCCTACAAGTGGATCACCCACCTACAAATTGATGTGGCAACCAAAGAAGTCTGTACACATGCCATGGCTGTGGCAAATTTAACTTGGCTTGCATCATTTTTCAAACTTGTCCATTGAGGTCAATGGCCACGAGGCAAAAAGAAAAGCACACTCAGAAGGGGGCAGGATTACCTCCTGAACATCTGGAAGCTGCTGTTCTTCCTGCCTTTGAAAAGCGATCCACTGCAGATTGCTTATCAGAGGGCAATAAAGACTGCTGCCTGTGTGAAGGGGCTTAGTGCCTCTACCACAGCCTGGGTCTTCCAAAACTTCAGCTGTTGAATATACTTAGCTGATCCTCAGAAAGGAAAAAAATCCCCCATGCCACCTCCCTTTAACTAATCTAAACTTTTTATTTAAAAAAAACCTAAATGGCCTAATGTTTTACCTGAAATCCATGGCCATGTAACAGGCCAGGTCCTAGGTATTCTTCTTCTAGTCTGTAAAGTGGGAGGGTGCTTTTTCCACTGTTAACCTTATTCCCTAGCTATATGGATGATTCCCATTGGCTGTATGAAATGTCCATTGAAGGGTCCTCACAGTTTCCTGAAGATTTCAGTTGGCAGTGTTATGACCTCACAACCTGGAGTGTGCCAACAAAATCGGTCTGCTAGCAGGGGAGGGCTGGCCCAGGGGGTAGGGTGGCAATTGCCCCCCAGGCCACCCTAACTTACATTTAAAATGGCCGATGGCTGCTGCCCGCTCACACTTTTTTTCTTCTGGAGGAAGGAAATAGGGCCCAGGGGCGCAGCCACCAACTAACTGCAGGCAAAGGGGGGGCGCCCAGGGCTGGCCCTACCATGGATCCCGCTAGGCCCATTGGGTGGGCATGGATGGTGAGCTGATTCGGTGGTTCAATGGGCCACTTGACTAGACTTGCCCCCCTGGCCTACGGCTGCCAGCCCTCCCCTGTCTGCTAGCCTAGACAATAGTGTATTACGGATTTACACTACCAGTTGTAAAGTTTTTTTTTAAATATAAATTGTGAATTAGAAAGAAGGGGCTTAGGGAGGTGGGACAGGGAGAACATTATAAGGCTTTTACAAGTCAGACTATTTAAAACTTAGAACATGCTGATGCCGCCATTGTTGACCTCCTTTGGACAAAGTTTGTTGGCTGGCTGCTTTATTGCTCTAATGGCTTCATTACTCTGAGTCACTGACCCAGAACAAGTATGCAGATCAGGACAGTCAAAGGAAAATTAGAACTAATCTCTAGACATTTTTCATTTTCCAGATTGGTGATCTCAAAAAGTACTAAAGCTACTGTATAAGTCAGGAAAATAATATTGAGGTCTGCAATAAAAATTTCCTTAATTTAGCCAGTACACGTTTTCTTTAAGACGGAAACAACACATTTTCCTTCAGCTTAGAGGAAAACATAATTTGTGACATTCATTTGTCTTTCATTCAATGTCTAGATGAAATTGAGACAAACATGAAATTGCATCTGTTAAATTCTTTATGCTTGGCCACATATTGTCAGTGACATTTTTATTAACAAAAGTGAAATAATGCTCTTGACACACTAACTACAAGTGCCAAATTGGGGAAATGAACTGCCAAAGTGAATAAAATAGAATATAATTAAACTAACAGCAGAAAGTCAAAGCCCAGGTGGTCTATGTCACTAGATAGGGAAAGGTGCTGTCAAACAACCCTTGCGGTCATCCTTTCTTTTGGCTGCTATGGTGTTACTGAAGTTAAAAAAAAATTATATATACATATACAGTATCTCACAAAAGTGAGTACACCCCTCACATTTTGTAAATATTTTATTATATCTTTTCATGTGACAACACTGAAGAAATTACACTTTGCTACAATGTACAGTAGTGAGTGTACAGCTTGTATATCAGTGTAAATTTGCTGTCCCCTCAAAATTATTTAGCACACAGCCATTAATGTCTAAACCACTGGCAACAAAAGTGAGTGCACATCTAAGTGAAAATGTCCAAATTGGGCCCAATTAGCCATCTTCCCTTCCCGGTGTCATGTGACTCATTAGGTTACAAGGTGTCAGGTGTGAATGGGGAGCAGGTGTGTTCAATTTGGTGTTATTGCTCTCACTCTCTCATACTGGTCACTGGAAGTTCAACATGGCATCTCATGGCAAATAAATCTCTGAGGATCTGAATAAAATAATTGTTGCTCTACATAAAGATGGCCTAGGCTATAAGAAAATTGCCAAGACCCTGAAACTGAGCTGCAGCACGGTGGCCAAGAACATACAGGGGTTTAACAAGACAGGTTCCACTCAGAACAGGCCTCACCATGGTCGACCAAAGAAGTTGAGTGCACGTGCTCAGTGTCATATCCAGAGGTTGTCTTTGGGAAATAAACTTATGAGTGCTGTCAGCATTGCTGCAGAGGTTGAAGGGGTGGGAGGTCAGCCTGTCAGTGCTCAGACCATATGCCGCACACTGCATCAGTTTGCTGAAGACAGGCAGACTAAGGACATGGATTACTGGAACCATATCCTGTTGTCTGATGAGACCAAGATAAACGTATTTGGTTCAGATGGTGTCAAGCGTGTGTGGCAGCAACCAGGTGAGGAGTACAAAGACAACTGTGTCTTGCCTACAGTCAAGCATGGTGGTGGGAGTGTCATGGCCTGGGGCTACATGAGTGCTGTCGGCACTGGGGAGCTACAGTTCATTGAGGGAACCATGAATGCCAACATGTACTGTGACATACTGAAGCATAGCATGATCCCCTCCCTTCAGAGACTGGGCCGCAGGGCAGTATGCCAACATGATAATGACCCCAAACACACCTCCAAGACGACCACTGCCTTACTAAAGAAGCTGAGGGTAAAGGTGATGGACTGGCCAAGCATGTCTCCAGACCTAAACCCTATTGAGCATCTATGGGGCATTCTCAAATGGAAGGTGGAGGAGTGCAAGGTCTCTAACATCCACCAGCTCCGTGATGTCATCATGGAGGAGTGGAAGAGGACTCCAATGGCAACCTGTGAAGCTCTGGTGAACTCCATGCCAAAGAGGGTTAAGGCAGAGCTGGGGAATACTGGTAACCACACAAAATATTGACACTTTGGGCCCAATGTGGAAATTTTCACTTAGGGATGTACTCACTCACTACTTTATATTGTAGCAAAGTGTCATTTCTTCAGTGTTGTCACATGAAAAGATATAATAAAATATTTACAAAAATGTGAGGGGTGTACTCACTTTTGTGAGATACTGTACATTGTTTTAGCAGACACCCTAGGGAATAAAAAGGCGGTCGTTGCAACCTTTTATGTTACACAGTATTTTTCAAATGTTTCATGAATTGAAAAAAAAAGTAAAGTTAGCCCGATTTTTTTGTATAATGTGAAAGATTATGTTACGCAGAGTTGGAATTTTTGTACATATCCTCCAGTTACCTCATGTTCATGATATTTAGCTGGGCGCATGTCTCATATAAAGTCCCACAATTTTTCTTTTGTTGATCACACTCAGCACATGGCTACCCGACACCACAGCTAGCAAGGAGATGGCTGCCATTGCTAGCAAGCAGTGGTGGCCCGTCCATTTGGGGTGCTGATCTAAATACAGGGGCCGGATTATGGATTGCAATGGGGGTAGCGTTTTTTTGAAGCACGTGATTAGAGCCAGGGGCTCTAATAGGCTTTAAAAAAGGGTGGGATTGGGGCACAGAGCACTGCGCCCTGATCTCACCCAGTTGTGTGACGATAGCGAATGAATATTCCCTATTTTCACACTAAATCTCCTCCCCGCCAATCAGAAAGTGAGTCGCGAGTCATTTCCTGATTGGCCAAAACTTCAGGCAATGCAATTAGACACCTAGCGCCTGGGAGAAGGAAACACACGGTGGTAGCCATTGAGGATGCCGTTGGAGGAGAGGACACTGGAGCCACTGCCCGCAGCCCACAGACTGCCACCCGCCACCTAGATGGGGAAAGGACCGGACGGCAGACAGCAGGGGGGTGGAAGTGCCGTGCCGTGCTGCTAGTTGCCCGGGGGAGTGGTTGTTTGCCACCCCCCCCAAAGAAAATACATACCAGCAGCCACTGCTAGCAAGCTCTTGTCTATGGTTGCCAGCATTTTCCTGAGGCAAGCATTGGCACACGGAATGCAGAAAGAGGTGTGGTTGACCTCCCTCTGCATTCCTCTTGCCAGTAATTTGCGTTGGGCAAGTGCTAGGAGCCAGCTCACTAGCAATTGCTAGCTGTGGTGTCAGAGGGCCATGTGCTAAATGGGGGCACACTGACATTGCAGCTAGCTTCCATGGCACCTAGGAAAATTGGAAAAGAAATAATTTTTAAAAATGGTCTGCAATTCTACCAACTAAAATATGTTGCAAAAAGTCTCAGATGATGTCACATATGACAAAACATGTAGGACGTAGTGTCTGAACTAACCACACCAATTGAGCTTGTATACAAGTCGTTTTTATCCTGGGAACTACCATTTTAATTGAGACTAATCACTGGATTGCTGTAAGTGTTTAGCAACTTTTTCTTAAAATAAAAGTGTTTTACAGTTTTGCACCTCCTTTTTCTTCCTTATTGGTCACATCTGAGGAACACCAGGGGTTTGTTTGGCCAGCCATGTTACCTTCCTTTCCGGTCTAACCACTGTGGGTTTCACTTTGAGTGCTGGATCTTTATTTAACCACTTCAGCCCCGGAAGGATTTCACACTTTAGGACCAGAGCACTTTTTGCGATTCTGCACTGCATCGTTTTAACTGACAATTGTGCGGTCGTTCGACATTGTACCCAAACAAAATTTGCATCCTTTTTTTCCCCACAAATAGAGCTTTCTTTTGGTGGTATTTGATCACCTCTGTGTCATTTCTGATCACCGTTATAAACGAAAAAAGAGCGAAAATTTTGCAAAAAAAATATATTTTTCTTACTTTTTGCTAAAATACAAATCCAAAAAAATAAAAAATAAAAAAAATAATTTTTTTTATCGGTTTTGGCCAATTTATATTCTTCCTAATATTTTTGCTAAAAAAATTCACAATCAGTGTTATTGATTTGGTTTGCGCAAAAGTTGCCGCGTTTACGAATCATGAGAATTAATTTCTGGGGTTTTTACTAGTAATGGCAGCAATCTGCGATTTTTAGCAGTACTGTGATATTGCAGAGGACATGTCGGACCATTTTGACACTTTTTTGGGACCATTGGCATTTATACAGCGATCAGTGCTATAAAAATGCACTGATTACTGTGTAAATGCCATTGGCAGTGAAGGGGTTAACCTGGAGGGGGCGCTGTAAGGGTTAACTGTGTTCCCTAGGCATGTTCTAACTGTATGAGGGCTGGGCTGGCAGGGGGAGGGGAGTGATCACGGCTTCCATATACAGGAAGCCTGTGATCACTGCCCTTCCAGGTCTGTCAGAACGGAGATCCGTGTTTACTTACACGGACCTCCGTTCTTTCACTGCGGGGGGCGATCGCGTGTAGCTGGCGGAGATCGAGTCCACCCTACCCGCTCCCTGGCCCCCTGGAATACAGTGAGTGTGCGAGCGTGCCTAAGGCGGAGTGCGCTCACAATGCTAGTTAACGCAGCCGCCGTCAAGTGACGGTGATTTGCGATAACGAGCCACTTTGCCGCCGTCACGCTGCGGCGGGCGGTCAGCAAGTGGTTAAATGCTTGTCTATACTCCTATAGCGTGGAGTCTAGAGATCTGGTAAGCTCATATCTTGTTTATTATCACGGTGGAGGTGCACCAGGTGGATATTCATCCAAATAATCACATTTCCTTGGATATTACAGTGTATCACTACCGCTCACTGACTGGTTGCTAGAGGTTACAGCACACCGTGACAGCAGGCAGATAAAATCACCTGGTTGCATCCAGGATGGCAGGTATATTTGTCCCAGGTTTAGACTCTATGCTGATTTCTACCACTAAGGGGAAGTGCTGAGAGTCTTGCAGGGGTAGAGGTAATGAGCCCAGCTGAGTTGAGCTGGCTCATTAAGGCATTTACATAAACTCCTAGCAGGCATAGGTGAGTGCTCCATCCTGGAACCAGTTTCAGTGTGAATAGACTGGGGAACGTTACACCGATCCTCTGAGGTAAGAAGCTTGTGTGGTTGATTGTAACAGCAGGGAGATAGGTGCTAGGTGTAGCACAAGGCTGCACCTAGCTGGCAGACAGGGAAACCTACAAAGTTTAGTAAGCGGCCAAGTTGGCAAGGATTTATTTTGATGTTTGTTTTTGTTTTGCTTTTTTCTACAATTGTACATAGTATAAATAAACCACACTTCAAAGGGGGTCACACACACCTACTGCCGAGCTAACCCCCTTACAACATATTATGGCTCGATGATTATTCGCTAGAGGTTACAGCACATGACTTCTGCTTGTTGATTGGTAGCTAGAGATTACTGTACATCAATACTGCTCACTGATGGGTTGCTAGAGGTTACTGGGCATCCTTACCACTCACTAATTGGTTGCTAGAGGTTACTGCACATTATTACTGCTCACTGATTGGTTGCTAGAGGTTACTGCATATCCTTACCATTCAATGATTAGTTGCAAGAGGTTAGTGCACATCATTACTGCTGACTGATTGGTTGCTAAAGGTTACAGCACATAATATCCTCACTGCCTGTACACCATGGACTAGGGAGGTTAGGGGACTGATCAATACACAGAATACTCCTAGGGATCCTAGGACTCCTGGGATCAGTGGCAATGCTGGGGGAGGGGGTGTGATCAGTGACAATGCTGGGGGGGGGGGGAGGGTAGTGGGATCAGTGGCAGTGGTGGATGGATGGGATTATTTAGGAGGCAGTACACTTTGGCAAATTCTGAATCATGTAGAGCAAAGCTGGAAATCTTTGGTAAATATATAGTGGTGAGATTCTACACTGACCACCAATGTAATGGGGAATTTACAATGACCATCAACATGAGGGGGGATTTACACTGACCACCATGTAATGGGGGATTTTACGCTACCCACCAATATAAAGAGGGATTTCTACACTGACACCAATGTAATAAGAGCATTTATACCAACCACCAGTGTAAGGGGGAATATGCAATGACCTCCATGTATGGGAGAATTTACACTGACAACCATTTATGAGGAGATTTGAACTGACCACCAATGTAAGGTGACACTTTTACACCGACCACCAATGCTAGGGGGAATTTACACTGACCACCAATGTAAAGGGGGATTTACACTGATTACTAGTGTAAGGGCAATTCTGCTCTTACTACCAATGTAAAGGGAAATGTACAATAATCACCAATGTAATGAAGAATTTACACTGACAGCCAATGTAATGGGAGATCTTACATCAAAAACCAATAAAAGAGGATTTCTACACTGGCCACCAATGTAAGGGGAGATTTACACCCACCACCAATTTAACCACTTGCCGACCGTGTAATGTAAAACACGGCCGCAAGGTGGATCAAGTGTTCTAGCAGTACTATAATGTCCTCCCAGAACTGTGCTCCTGCGCGCCCCCTAGGGCACGCACCCGGGAGCATACATGACCGCCGGGTCACATGGATCGCGGTAAATGGCTGCCCGTAGCGGCTGTTTACCACGTGATCGCTACGTCAAATGACGGAGCGATCAGATGTAAACAGGCAGGCAGATATCCGACTTGTCTATCCCCTCTCCGCACCGAGCGGTGCACTTTGAGAGGAGAGGGGGAGAGATGAGAAGCAGCGGTGCTGTGGGCAGGATCTAAAGTGCCCACAGCTCCGCTATGTGCCAGTCTGCACTCCCCATCCATCCATCCAGCCTCACCCATCCAGCCTCACCCATCCAGCCTCACCCATCCAGCCTCATCCATCCAGCCTCATCCATGCTCACCCATGCATCCGTGTTCACCCATCCAGCCATGCTCACCCATGCATCCGTGTTCACCCATCCAGCCATGGTCACCCATGCATCCGTGCTCACCCATCCATGCATCCATGCTCAGCCATCCATCTGTACTCAGCCATCCCCATCCATGCTCAGCCATCCATCCGTGCTCAGTCATCCCCATCCACGGCTCATCCACCCCCCCATTCGTGCTCATTTATGCCTCATTCATGCTCATCCATACCGCATCAGTTCTCATCCGTGACACATCCATGCCACTACAGTGCCTATCCATGCCACTACAGCACCAATCAGTGCCACTACAGTGCCTCACAATAGTGTAATAGGTAGTCAAATTCGATTTGAAATGTATGCCCCTAGAACACCTGATGGTGCTCCCTGCATGTTGGGCCTCTGTATGTGGCCAGGCTGTGTAAAAGTGTCACACATGTGGTATCGCCATACTCCAAAGGAGTAGCATAATATATTTTGGGGTGTCCTTTTTGCTAGGTACATGCTGTGTGTTAGGAATATTGTAGAAATGGACAACTTTGTTTAAAAAAAAAAATGTGTTTTCATTTTCTTTCCACGTTTTCCAAAAACTTGTGGAAAAAATTACATGTTCAAAAGACTCATTATGACTCCTAAAATATACGTTGGGGTGTTTACTTTCCAAAATGGGGTAATTTTTTGGGCGATTCCATTGTCCTGGTGCTCCAGGACCTTCAAAAGTGCAAGAGGTAGTCAGGAAATTATGTGTGTATTTCTAAAAACTTTGGACTGTCTACTTTCCAAAAAAAGGGCATTTGGGGGGTATTTGTACTCTGCTGGCTTGTTAGGGTCTCAAGAAATGAGATAGGCCGTACATCAGGTGTGATCAATTTTTTAGTGATTGGCACCATAGATTGTAGACTCTATAACTTTCACAAAGACCAAATAATATACACTTATTTGGGTTATTTTTACGAAAGATATGTAGCAGTATAAATTTTGGCCAAAATTTATGAAGAAAAATTACTAATTTGCAAAATTTTATAATAGAAACAAAGCGCACGGGAACATCCGTGACCGTCAGGTCCAGGGGACCCGGCGCATCACGGATCGCGGTGAATGACGGCGCAATCACATGTAAACAAGCTGGCGCTTCCGCCGGCTTTTCTCTCTCCTCTCCGCACCGTTTGGTGCATTGCGAGAGGAGAAAGGGGGGAGAGAGGAGGTGCTTCAGCGCTGTGGGCGATGTGTAATGCCCACAGCGCTGATAAGTGACAGTATGCACCCCCAGTCCCCACCATCCATCCACCACCCAGCCATCCTCACCCTATCAATGCTCACCCACCCATCCATCCATGCTCATCCATCCTCACACAGCCATGT
>BLSH010479449.1:233403-245953 GCA_018402905.1 Glandirana rugosa | reverse complement strand
TCAGAGCCATACAATCATGAGAAAAACTCTCAGGTTCTGCATCAGTACCATTTGTTGAATCTTCCTCATCAGTTATAGGAAGAAGAGTAGCCGGATTTAAAGTAACACATTGTTTGATGGTTAAATTTGATAGAGCAAAAAGAGCAGACTGGTACTTGTCAAATCTACTGGCAGACACATGTCTGGTATTTACTTGATTCGTGATTTCCTGTACTGCATGTGGCACATACAGGGTCAGAGCAGAATCTAGTACAAGCTCAGTTACTTTGTCTAGCAGCAAAATGCAGGCTGCTAAGGCTCGCATACAACTGGGGGAAGCCTTTGATGACAGGGTCTAATGAGGCTGATACATACATCACAGGCCTCTGTTTATCTCCATGTAGCTAGGTGAGTACACCTGCAGCAAATCCATTGACATCATGACAAAACAATGAGAATCTCTTTTTATAGTCAGGAAGTCCAATGGCGGGAGCTTCAGACAAAATTTTAATACGCTCCTTCTTTTGCAATTCATTGTCCCATGTGAGTTTGAAAGGGTTTCTAGTGGTAGCCTCATATAGAGGAGCCATAAGTTCTGATGCATTTGGAATCCAGTCCCTACAATATCCCACTAACCCTAGGAAGGCACGTAGTTGCCGTACATTTCTTGGCTTTAGGTGACGGATTCCAAGTGAAATGCAGTGACCCAGGAAGATCACTTTCTCTTGGCAGTATTGTAGCTTCTCTTTGCTGACTTTGTTGTTACTGTTATAGAGAAACATGAGAAGGCTTACTGTTTCTCAGCTACAAATGTCCTTTGTATCAGAACAAATAAGCAAATCATCTATGTACTGAAGCAAAACTGTGTTTGGGTGTGAGGGGGACCAGTGGTCCAATACTTGCTTTAACGCAGTATTATATTCAGAAGGGCTACTCACACAGCCTTGGGGCAATCTTGTCCATGCTAACTTTTGGGCATCATGGGTAAATGAAAAAAGGTGCCAGCAATCTGGGTGTAGGGGCACTGAAAAAAAAGCATTTGCAAGATCAACCACTGTAAATCAGGTACTGGAGGCAGGTATTCCACTTAGTAAAGTGCGGGGGTTGGGCACAATTGGGGTGTCTGCCTCAATTATATTGTTAATGGCTCTCAAATTATGCACCATGCGGTATGTCACTTGCCCACCCTTCTTGTCTGGCTTCTTTGCAATTGGTAACAGGGGTGTATTGGCTTGGGACTTAATTGGTACAACAACCCCTGCTGCTTTCAGATGAGGGATTTGATTCTTTATCACCTCAGTCTGAGCAATACTCGGCGGGTACTGTTTAATCTGTGGGAGTTGCTTTAACTTTTATCATAACTGGGGTACAGTCCAGCAGACCTACGTCATATTTGCTGGTGGCCCATAAATCAGCGGGAATCACTTCCAATTCTGGTGGGAATGGTGGAGTGGAGTCTTGGATTAAAAACACTCCACAGGCAGAATTTAAAACTTCTCCTGACAGACTACTGACCACTTGAACTCCTGTAGGAGTGTAGTCTATGCTTGCTAAAATTTGGTTCAAAATGTCAGCTCCTAAAAGATTGGTAGGAACTGTGTCTGAAACTAACATTTTAGTGACAATTTCTGTTTGCTGTCCTAGCCTGAGTTTAAGTGGCTTGGACTCAACCAAATCAGTAGAGGTCCCGGTTAGGCCAACACCAGAGATAACATTTTCAGATAATAATCCTGGAGGTAAGTCCTCTATATTAAACACGCTTCGGCTTGCACCAGTATCAATTAAACAGGTTAATTCTGTTTCTCCTCCAGGAGGGGAGTTCTTGTAAAAATATTTTACTCTGGCCTCGGAACCATTCTCTTCCCTATTTATCATGATTGACACTGGAATGCCATTTTCCTTTGCCAGATCCACTGCTTTTGGCAGAGAACTGGGATCAGCATGAGTTGCCTCTAAGCTCCTTTCCAATCTACGGTCAGGAAGATGGCAGAATTTGGCCAAGTGTCCTTCTCCATTACAATTGTAGCATATAATTGGCCCCCGATTGCCATGGTTTTTGAAATTGCCTTTGCCCCTTCCTCCTCCTTTTCCCCTCTGCTTCCCCATGTACATAACTTTGGGTTTGCTGTCTTTCTGGTTAATCTGTTCAGGATAGGCAGGAGGTCTTGAATAGACATATTGCCTGCCTCAGGCCTTGCTGTGAACAACTTTTCTTTCAACTGGGGTTTTAAACCATCAAGAAACCTTTGTTTCACTAGTTGTGTAGATGGGCTTGCAGTTTCTCCCTTCTTTTCTCACTCTATTTTAAGGCCTGCTTCCTCTGCCATATCGCTTAACCCCCTCCAATAAGCCCCTGCTGTTTCCTCCTTCCCTTGCTTAGCATTCATGAATTCAGCATGTCTGGTTTGTCCATATATTTGGGGCAATTTTTTCCTTTTATTTTTTCACAAACCTTTCTTCCACTAGCCATTTTATCAAGCTTTGTGACATCTACTTCACATTCTTTAAGTATATAGCCTGACATGTTGCTTCCCACTGCTTTAATAAGAAGCTGATGAATGACAGTAGCAGAAGCCTCGTATGCTTCCTGTGCAGCACTAAGTTTGTTTGCAAACCTAATTGGATTCTTTCTAGGATCTCCCATTCCCTCTAATATGGCTCTTATTTCTTGGGGACTAAAAGGCACATGCCATTTAATTTGGGACTTACTGTCAACAGCATTACCTTCAAAAACTAATTGGGCTCTGACAGGATAAACTGTAACAGATTGCTCAGCGACAGGAGCAGAAGGGATGGACTCTCCCTTCCTTCTCTCTTCATCCTGCTGCCACAACTTGGAAATGATGGTTTGCCCTGACAGTTCAGACTCTATCTCTCTTTCTCTGGCCAAAGCCTTAAGTTCAGAGAGATCTAATTTTGCATATGTGCCTTTTGATTTATGCCAATCATCTGTTTCTATGATACGAGCCAAATCCCTCTCTGTAGGTTGATATGGGGCTGTTAAACCTCTGCTCGCTACTATATTGCCAAGGTCATCTTTTGTGTGTTTCATGTAATCAGATTCTTGTGCTTTTGTTGATGGGTCTCTTAAAGCCAAACTGGCAGTCACATAAGGTGGGGGGTCCTCCTCTACAGAGTCTTCTGGCCAAACATAGTAAATTTGGGCAGTACCCTTATTAAAAATCTCTGTCAAGCCAGTTTCATTTGCTAATTTAGCTTCTGTCTCCCATGTGCAAGCTATTCTCCACGTTCCTTCACTACACAGTAGTGGGCCATAATCGTGCAGGAAACTTTGCCATACTTGTAAATCAAACGTCCCTTCAGATTTTAAAGCTTTAGCTGTTCCTTTTGTCCATTCTACCCATTTATCTAGGGGCTCAGTATAGGTGGAACCGTACCTTCGGTTCATATATTCTCTAGCGCTCATTTTGGGCTGGGCATTTTCTGAGGGTCTCTTACCCTTCACTCCCTTATTTAAATTAATGCCCATAATGACTGGCCAGTCTTTTCTCTACTTTGCCTATACCCTCTTGCCTCTAAAACAAATAGTACATCAAATCTGCAGATTTACAAGAATAGTCTCCACTTATCTATGTGGATAGAAGGGGTTTATGACAGAAGACATAAACACTCACTAAGAGACCCTCCTCGTCTCTTCTCTTTTCTGTGGGTTTTATCTGTCCCTACCGTGCGCCTCTGACCCAGGCTGCCCACAAGGCGTCAACGCTGGGAAGTGCAGAGGTTTATCCCTATCCACACACAGTCCAACCCGTGAAGGGGGACACAAACACATTCACACACACACGTTACCCAACCAGAAAGGTCCGAGATTGGTCTGGTTTCCTTGAGAACCAACAGATAGGATACATAGGAAAGGCAGAAAATATAGCAAGCTTAAGGACAGCTTACCTAGCCGGCATTTAGAGGTCTGCGTTCCCGATGATCCCAATCAAGGCGCGGTTCCTTTTGGAGACTCTGCCAACTTCTGGCTGGCTCGCCACTTGTTATGGAAATTTCTGGTTGTGACTCTAAAAATAAAAGTTAGTTTTGCAATTGCAGGAACAGATCCACAGGACTCAATCTCTGTGTTTAAAATGTCCGTTCTGACAAGATTTATTATTACATGATATTTTATACATAGATAAGAAAGGGGTTGTGTTAATTGTTATTAGAAACTAACTAATAGAAATATATTATTAAAAGCTAGCGAATAGAAATAATTGCAAATGTAAAACATAGAGAGGGGAGGGGGGAGTAGAGAGAGAGTGAGAGCTTCTAGGAGAAAGTGTATCTGTGTGATAAGTGAAGGCCACAGAACACATTGCAGCAGCGTGACAAAATGGAGTCTCTTGTGCTTAAAGGAACAATAGAGTGAAAGTCCATGTCAAAACTCAACACAGAGGGGTGGGTGCTACGTCTGAGTGAACTCAGAGAAAAGGATTTTACGGTAAGTTATAATAAAATCCCTTTTACTCTTCCGTTCACTGACAGACGCAGCCTTCTTATGACACGTGGGGACGTCCCAAAGCTGTGCCAATCAAGAGGGGTGGGCAAGCTATAACAATTGTACCCAACAGAAAAAGCCCTCTCAGGCGGCGCTAATCGCGCCTACACTGCCGCTTGTAATACTTTGTGGCCAAAAGCAGCATCCGAAGATGCTGAAACATCAATTTTGTAAAACTTAGTAAACGTGTGCACTGAGGCCCAAGTAGCCGCTTTGCACACCTGAGACACCGAGGCCTGGTGTCTAAATACCCAGGAAGTACTAACTGCCCAGGTGGAATGAGCCGTGACTGGAAACGGGGGAACCTTGCCCCGAATCTCATGTGCATGAGTCACGGTCTTCCTTATCCAACGAGAAATGGTAGCTGACGAGGCCGCCATGCCTTTGCGCGACCCTTCTGTCAGCACAAATAAAGAATCAGACTTCTGAAAAGAAGCTGTAAAAAACAAATATACCCGCAAAGCCCTCACCACATCCAAAGAATGCAGTTCAACTTCTTTGGGATGCGACGGGTGCGGGCACAATGAGGGAAGAACAATATACTCATTTAAAAGAAAAGAAGAAACCACCTTCGGAAGAAACGAAGGGGAAGGTCGCAAAACCGCCTTGTCCTTATGAAGGACCAAGTAAGGTGACTTGCAGGATAATGCTGCCAACTCAGACACCCGCCTAGCGGATGTGACAGCCACCAGAAAAGCCACTTTCTGCGACAACAGTCGCAAGGGAATGTCCCTAATCTTTTTATATGGTGGTTTCTGCAGCACAGAAAGCACCAGATTCAAATCCCACGGTGCCAGAGGCGACCGTATCCGAGGAGCCACATGACGTACCCCCTGTACAAATGTACGGATCAATGAGTGAGACGCCAAGGGCCATT
This sequence comes from Glandirana rugosa, assembly GCA_018402905.1. Taxonomy (NCBI): domain Eukaryota; kingdom Metazoa; phylum Chordata; class Amphibia; order Anura; family Ranidae; genus Glandirana; species Glandirana rugosa. The sequence goes on along the minus strand of BLSH010479449.1, from coordinate 240,593 downwards.
GAAAAAGAACCGCCAGGGCCGAAATCTGACCCTTACGTGTACTTAACGCCAGGTTCTTGTCCAGTCCTTGCTGCAAAAAAGTCAGTACTCTGGACACTATATAAGAGCGGGGGTTCCAACCCCCTGCCTCGCACCAGGTAATATAGGCCTTCCAGGTCCTATGATAAATCTTACGTGAGGTACTTTTACGTGCTTCAATCATAGTAGGGATCACGGAGTCTGAGACACCCCATCCCTCAACACCTGGGACTCAATAGCCAAGCCGTCAAAGCCAGCGAGGGTAAAGCAGGGTGCAAGATGGGCCCCTGAGATAGTAGGTCTTCACGAAGTGGAAGACGCCACGGAACATCTGTCACCATCCGTACTACGCCGGCGTACCAAGGACGCCAAGGCCAATCCGGAGCTACCAGGATTGTTGGTAGAAGCTTTAGAGGAGGAAAGATGTACAGAAGCCGATACCGACCCCAGGTTGCTACCAGTGCGTCCGAGGCAACAGCCAACAGATCTTTTGTTCTGCACACAAAGGTCTGTACCTTGTGATTGAACCTGGAGGCCATGAGGTCCACCTCTGGCGTGCCCCACTTGAGGCAAATCTGGCGGAACACTTCTGGATGTAGGGACCACTCCCCCTGATCCAGAGTCCGGCGGCTGAGAAAGTCCGCCTGCCAGTTTTCCACGCCTGGGATGTAGATTGCAGAGAGAGCTGGCACGTGAAGTTGTGCCCACCGAAAGATCAGAGCCGACTCCGCGGCTGCTGTCGAGCCTCTTGTTCAGCCCTGATAGTTCACATACGCCACAGCCGTGGCATTGTCCGCCTGACCCCGGACAGGGAGGCCTCGCAGCCTTTCTGACCAATGTGACAGACAAAGTCTGATCGCTCTCAGTTCCAGTACATTTATTGGAAGACAAGCTTCCTGCACTGACCAACGACCCTGGGCAGAGAACTGACCCAGGACCCCTCCCCAGCCCGACAGGCTGGCATCCGTCGTTACTATCGACCAATTGAGGGGGGGGAAACATTTTCCCAATTTTAGGGCCGGAGCCCGAATCCACCAAATCAAGGATCCTCGGGACTGATGATCCAACCTGATCAGTCTGTCTAGGGATAGGGGGGATTTGTCCCATTGCGACAAAAACGCCTTCTGCAAGAGCCGAGTGTGACTCTGGGCGTAAGTTATCGCTTTGCGTGATAACAGGGTTCACACTGCTGCCTGAAGTGTCAGGAGTTAGTTTGATGGTAAAAACACCCTTGCTTGCACCGTGTCCATAATCAGACCCAGGTATTCCAGCCGGCAGGATGGGGTCAACGATGATTTCTGCAGGCTAATCAGCCAACCAAACTCTTTTAACGTGGACACCGTGATTGTCACGTTCTCCTCCAGAGCCGCAGCAGACTCTGCTCTCAGGAGTAAATCATCGAGGTATGCTACTACCGCAATACCTCTCTGTCTCAGCAGCGCCAGCATCGGGGCCACCACCTTGGTGAACACTCGGGAAGATGAAGCCAGCCCGAAGGGAAGTGCCACAAACTGGTAATGCCGGTCCCCCACTGCGAAGCATAAAAAACGCTGGTGACTGTGACAAACTGGAACATGGAGATATGCATCCCTGATATCCAGGGACACCTTGAATTCCCCTTGGTGCAGGGCGGCCACGACCGAGCGGATGGACTCCATCCTGAATCTCTTCGTCTTTACGAAGCGGTTTAGTGCCTTCAGGTCCAGAACTGGCCTGACACCGCCCTTTTTGGGCACCACAAAGAGGTTTGAGTAAAACCCGTGAAATCTTTCCGCCATGGGTACCGGTACAATCACCCCCTGTTCGGCAAGCACCCGAACAGCGCCTAGCAGCACCTCCCGACGCCCCTGAGGGAGTCTCAAGTTTGAAGGGAAGAACCTTTCTGGGGTAGAGAGATGAATTCTATCCTGTACCCGGAGGACACCACCTTCAGTACCCACCGATCAGTGATGCGGGCAGTCCATCTGTCTGCGAACCCCAGCAACCAGCCCCCCACCCGTGAGTCGGGCGGGGGCAACCCATCATGCAGAGGTTGATGTATCCTTCGCTTTTTCGGACCTATGCTGCCAGGGCCTTTTACTGGGCCCAGCGGAAGCCTTACCGGACTTGAAGCCCTTACCCGCTGAGCCGGGTGCCCAAAAAAACTTTTTCTGACCTGAAGAAACAGGGCCCTGCCTACGGCGAAAATCCCGCCGCTTTGGCTCTGGAAGGAAAGTACTCTTCCCTCCCGTGAAATCCTTAATGATTTATCCAACTGTGGGCCAAACAGACGACCTCCCTGAAAGGGAAGATCTGCAAGAGCTTTCTTTGAAGCCTGGTCACCCGACCAAGAGCGGAGCCACAGCACCCGCCTGATAACGATTGCAAAAACAGACATTTTTGACAATATGGGAAAAAGGTCCAAAGCAGCATGGCATATTTAGCGGAGACCCTCTTCCAAATGTTGTGCCCGCTGCACCTCAGCCTGTGCACATTCACAAGTTAAACCAGTGTGAAGTGTGGCAGCGTGCTCGTGAAGAGATTCTGCCGCCACCGCAGCCGCTAGAGCTGGCCGCATGGCTGACCCAGCCAACAAGAACAGTGCCTTAGACACTGCCTCGGTGCGGTGCTCGGCCGCTTCCTTAAAAGATGGAGACCCCTGCAAGGGAATGGTCGTTGCCTTATTCAGACGGGCCACTGGGGGGTCCACCGTTGGGGAAGCCCATCTCTTAGTAAAGCTATCCTCAAAGGGGTAGCGAACAGCAAAGCTTTTAGGAAAACCAAAGGAATTTGGTGGCCGCAGCTATTCCTTGAACACCGCCTGTTCAAACACCTGATCATAAGGGTAAGCCCTAGGGGACCTAGGGGGTTTAAGTGATCCACAAATCTATGAGGACTCATGCGACTCCCCTGCTTGGTCAAGCCGCATGGAGTTGCGGATATCAGTGATCAGAACGGCCACTATCGCTTTATCACGCGAAAAAGGAGCCTCCTGATCACCTTCGCCTTCTGAGGGCAGTTCACCCTCTGATAGGTCCACAGGTGTGACCACTGAGGTGCTTTCTGGATCCGAATCCTCCCCTGAGGAAAGAGGGGGGGTGGGCGTTTTTTGGGGCCCCCCGGAACCGGGTCCCCCGCCCGGGGAAAGAACTCCCCAAATACCGCCCTCAGCTGTTCCAGGGACACCAAGGTTCCCGGGGTGGATTGTTGATCTGCAGGTACACCTGCCATAGCCCTGCCGGCCTCTGACATCCCAGCCTTCCGGCACCCCCACTGTGTGACCACCACCTCTACCCCACCAATCAGCCAGGGAGACCCGGGAGGATTGCACCCACCGCTACCAGCACCCAGGGAGAGCCAGCTATACTTGCTGTTTTAAATGCCTCAGCACTTGTGACCGGAATGAGTAATGCCCAAAAATCCACTGCACTTCAAGAGCCTGCACCACAGAGTGTCAGCCAAGTTGTCCAAGTGAAACCGGAAGTACTACTGCCGTTTATATCACTTCCTGTACCAAAACGACCACTGGGGGCCGCCAGAGGACAGGCTGAAAACCACATGCGGTTACCAAACAATGGAAGCTGCCATTAACACAAGCAGAGGTTATAGCAAAATGGTGTGGTTGGCAGACGAATGAACGGTGATCCACACCGAATGGCGGTGAACCGCTTAATGTAGTGCTCCGAACGGTCAGTGCAATGTGCGGTACTGCGGGGGGGAGAGGGGTGGAACGGGAGATAATCCTCAAAGGGGTACCACCCAGTGTGTCCCCACTAACAGACCCCCACCGGCCGGCTACCACAAAAGCTGCCCAGGTGCCCACTCTCCGCGCCCCTAGGACGGAAGAGGGGTCCACTCACCAATCCGACGGGTGCAGCGGGTAGCCACCCGGAGCAGACTTACCTCCCCATAGAGAGGCATGCTGCTGGCCAGGCCCCTGGACAGGAGCAAAGCCAGTCACTGGGCTCTAGAGGGTTTTAGCCACTGGCCGCCCGTACAGAACGAGCGCTATGCGGCAGGCCCCCGCTAAGGGTAGCTCGCATAGTGTCGGCCGGACTGGGAAAAGTTTTTGGATTCTAGATATCCTCTATACCACCAGCCAGCTTCTTGATAGCAGTCTACAGCAGAAAAAATCTTCAGGAGACCGCAGATCCCATAGGGAACTAGGTCTACTTCTTGCACTAGGCAATTTAAAACTGATGTGCTATGCAGAGCAGGGGGATTATATGCTAAGGTGAGGACGGCCCCCTGGGAGGGGCCAACCTATGCTTTAGTTTTATTTTTGCCTAGTCTACTCCTAGTGATATGAGCATAACCCCACGTGTCATAAGAAGGCTGCGTCTGTCAGTGAACGGAAGAGTAAAAATGTTTTTTTTTTTTGTTTTTTTTTGGATTTGGATTTTAGCGAAAAGTAAGAAATTTGGGTTTTTTTGCAAAATTGTTGGTCTTCTTTTGTTTATAGTGGCGATCAGAAATGAGGCAGAGGTGATCAAATACCACCAAAAGAAAGCTCTATTTGTGGGAAAAAAAGGACGCAAATTTTGTTTGGGTACAACGTCGCACGACCGCTCAATTGTCAGTTAAAGCGACGCAGTGCTGAATCGGAAAAAGTGCTCTGGTCCTAAAGTGGGAAATCCTTCCGGGGCTGAAGTTGTTAAAGTGTAATAAAGGTGTTTCCTGGGAGGACCATATTGCTCACTTGCACTGAGCTGTCCACAGAGCTGGCACTGCCCTAGTTGAATGGGCTCTTAAGTCATCTGAAACAGGAAGGCCTTGTGGAGAGTAGGCACTTTTAATTGGATATGACTGCACATGTTGATGCTGATTGACCCTGCCTTAAGCCACGCTGGAACTAAGTACAGATTTCAGCTTTCCTGAATGAAAAGGTAGCTGCCAAGCAGGTCACCAAGGTTAGATCAACGTTCAGGGGATGTGGTTCTCTCACTCAACCAAGAAAGATGGTAAACTAACTTCCTGGTTAAAGTCGAAGGAGAAAGACATCACATGGATAAAGGCAGTCTGGAGTTTTAGGACTATTCTGTCCGGGTAGAACGTTTAGGTGAGGCTCCTTGAGTACAAAGCCTGCAGCTCTGACACCCCTTTTCACAGAGGTAGCAACCATAAATGCGATCTTCAGAATGTAGAGTGTGGCCAATTCTGTAGTATAGAAGTGAGGCCTTGATAGAGAGGAGGTACATGAGCAATGCCACATAGGGAACAATGATTTCCTGGCAGGTATATAAATTCATGCAAGCCTATTCACCATTGCATCACTAAAGGGTTAAGGACTCACTGTAAGTGCAGACAAGGCTGAAGTTTGAACTTTAAACGTATTTGAACCTAGGCCCTTGTTTCGCCCCACTTGTAAGAACTGTAGAACTTTGGCTCCTTTAGGTGATAAAGGACTCTAGACTTTTACTGTGTGAGATCTGCATAATTTTCCCATATTCTTTGGTAAGTCTTATTCACAAAGACCTCTCTGGCTTAACACAAGCTAGCCACTACCTGCACTGAGCACCCTTAACTTGGTAGCCTGCACCTCTCAACTTCCATGCCATCAAAAAGTAGTCTCTTGGAGCTGGATGGCAAAACTGGCCATGGGAGAGCAAATCTGTCATCACTGGAAGAGGCAGTGGTGACTCAGTGCTTAAGTGTAGGAGAGACACTAGAGCCTGCTAAGCCAAAATGGCATATTTGCAATTATTGATACAGGAAGTTCCACTGACAGCCTAAGAATTCTACCCTTCCACTGCTGTCTGGGCACAGTATAAATCTTGCTCCTCTTCTAAAAAGTAGTGAATGACAGAAGGGCTTTGAACACTACTCTCAGTTCAAGAGCATTCAATACTATGCCTTATAAGCTGAACCTCCCATGACCTCGAGCAGCCTGCTCTTTGAAATGCGTCCCCCAATCTTTCTAGCTGGGGTCTGATGTGATAATGTTCCATTCAAAAACAATTGGTCAGTTACAAAGAACCAAGGATACTCCGTCACTGTTCTGCTGGAGAGACTTCACTCCCAAAGCACCTTTGACTTTCTCTATCAGAGGACGGATATTCCCTTGTGGAAGTTCAACTTAATTTTCCTCATCGCTATTGCAGACAGTGAGACCTTTGTGAATGCCCTGGGGTAGATGTACAGACCGAAGGAGAGGCACTGAAGCTGGCAGAGGAATTGAGGCTGAATTGGGACAAGTAGGTGTCTGATAAACCTACAGAGCATCCAGTCTCCCAGATTTATCAATAATATAATGGACTGGAGGTTTTCTATCTTGCATGGCTCCAACTTTCTGTGCTTGTTGAGGTTTTTTTTTTTTTGTTTTTTTTTTACCACTGGGCACAGATTACCTGATTTGGATTTTTTTTTTTTTTCCAGAACAGAGGTGAACCGAATCCTCATCTCCTCTAGGCAAGTGGAACCTTTAAGATTGCTCATTTATTTATTTAAACATGACCAGATTTTTTTAAATTTTCCATTAATTCTGGTAGCCTGGCTGACTGGAAGAGATTGAAAGTTGGACATCCCACCTATCAATGTTATATGATCGTTATGCTCATTGAATTACACCCCTGCATGAGTGAATGTTTGTCTTGAGGTTATACTTTTTGAATAAAAATGATTGTACCAGAAAGGTGGACATCCCTTAACCACTTCAGATCCGCGCTATAGCCATAGTACGGCTCCAGCGCGGATCTGAAATGCCCGGAGGACGTCCATGGACGTCCTCCACTGCGCATGCTCCTGCGCGCCCCCCGGCGGCGGCGCGCGCGCGTGTGCGCCGCACGCTGCGCGAGCGTGCCCGTGGGTCGGGCGGACTCGATGTCCGCCCGAATCCCGCCGATCACCTTTAGGAGCCTCAGAACGGGCGTGCGAGCGCGTCGCACGCCGCGTGTGCGCGCGCGCGGCGGCGGCCCCCCGCGCGTCCTCGTACGCGTCACCTCCTGCAGGTACCTGCAGGAGGCCCGTAAAGTCTAGGCGCGACCTCGGCATGATACCGATATCGCGCCTAGACTTCACCAATTCCCTACAGGTGGAAAGACCATGTTAGTAAAAATAAGTTTTTCATATTGGAGTTCTGTTTGTAAGTGAGTACGTCCCCACATTAAGTTACTCGTATTGCTAGTATATTGTAACTATCCACCCTACAGGTTGAAAGTTAGAGAAGGTCAGTCGGTCCGATGGTCTTAATTACC
>BLSH010479449.1:221440-233177 GCA_018402905.1 Glandirana rugosa | reverse complement strand
CGATAACTTTTGCGCAAACCAATCAATATACGCCGATTGCGATTTTTTTTTTTTTTACCAAAAATATGTAGAAGAATATATATCGGCCAAAACTGATGAATAATTTTTTTAATGGATTTGTACTTTAGCAAAAAGTAAAAAATATTGTTCTTTTTTGCAAAATTGTCGCTCATTTTTTGTTTATAGCGGCGATCAGAAATGGCGCAGAGGTGATCAAATACCACCAAAAGAAAGCTCTATTTGTGGGAAAAAAAGGACGCAATTTTTTTTTGGGTACAACGTCGCACGACCGCGCAATTATCATTCAAAATGCGACAGCGCTGAAAGCCAAAAATTGGTCTGGGCAGGAGGGGGGTTTAAGTGCCCGGTAAGGAAGGGGTTAAACTTCCACCAATGTCACGCCAATATAGCTGATATGGCCCACTGATCCTGAATATTTTCAATCCAGGTGTGCGTGCAAAGCTTCGCACAGGCACCCCCTGGATGAGTGCACCCTTAAAAAGACTTTCGCTGTTCTCCCAAGACAGGTGCCTTCGATTTTTAAGGCTTTAATAATGAAGATTCGGTACTTCCCCAGTTCCTTCACCAATCTTTTTCCCGTGCATGAGTAGAGAGCTCCACCATGTGTTGCCCAAAAATGTCATAAAACCATTTAAAACTGTCACATTTTACCGTTAGTAATATCAGTGCCTGAGCATGCTCAGATCATCATCTTGGAAAAGCTCTAGCCAGGAAACTGGTCACAGAGGCTGCATCACTTCCTGCCTCTCATGCTCAGAGTGTACTTGCACTGATGCAGCCATCTTAGAAATGGCAAATGCCCACAAAACAGAGAAAAGAAGTAAAAAGCATATAGAAAACAAAGGGAAACACTGTCACTTACGTCAAAGCTTGTTTAAAGCTTTCTTTGAGAGGCCTGCACCACCAGAATGGGGCACCAACCATATAGCTCATTTAAAGACTGTACAGGAAGGACATCCACCCAGGAGAGGCTGAAATATGCACCCCAGACCACCAGAATGGGGCTCCAACCATATAGCTCATTTAGAGACTGTACAGGAAGGACATCCACCCAGGAGAGGCTGAAATATGCCCCCCAAAGCACCAGCATGGTGCTCCAACCATATAGCTCATTTAGAGACTGTACAGGAAAGACATCCACCCAGAAGAGGCTGAAATATGCCCCCCAGAGCACCAGAATGGGGCTCCAAGCATATAGCTCATTTAGAGACTGTACAGGCTGAACTTGGCTGGGGCAACAAACGGTAAGGGATACCTCGTGACTCCAGTCCTGATCAGGTGAGGAAAAAAAGGAGAATGCTATGAGCCGGGTCTGTCTTTGATTTATAGTTAATCAGTCCTATCATGTTGTGGGGGCGGAGCCACAACCCATGTGTATGCTGGCATGAAGATGCACCAGGAAATATATATGTTTTCTTTTCACATTTTTTTTTTTTTTTTACAAACTGACCAGTACAGCAGTACAGTACAGCGTCATCATATAACTGGTGTGGTGGTGATCAGGGACACTGGTGACTGTTTTTTTTTATAGATTTTTTTTTACTTTTTTTATGATTTAATTTTTTAAAATATACTGTGACCAATGCAATAAAATGTTGCCATAATAACACTACTATTTTGGGGAAGTGATCAGGATTTTTTTCTTATATATTGGTGATGATGGCTTACATCAGTGAATTTCACTGTTATAAACAGCTATTTTTACTGAATGAAACTGATCCATTCAGTGTTTACTATTGTGATTATCTGTGATTGGCCACATCTAATCACATGGTACAGATGGGCTGTGATTGGCCCAGTCTGTACCATGTGATCACTGTGACGGATCACAGCTAGAAACACAATTGTACATAATGAATGGCATGAAGAGAAGACATATATTGCGTACGACTGTCATGTGATCTGCTGTGATTGGTCACAGCGATCACAATGCAGCAGCAGCACGGCGGTATACTGATTAGCCATCGACTGTGTCTGATGGAAACAGCCAGTGACAGATTGCTCTGGCACTGTGGCTCCAGTGGGAACTGGTTAAATGTACTTATTTTTTTTAATAAGAGCAGTGTAAGTTCCTGAATTTGATTTGGCATCTGCTCCTCACAAGGCACTCTAGAGCAAATCTAAGACTTGGAAAGGGAGAACCAGAACAATCAGCCCAGCTGTTGTCCTGCATGGTCTAATGAGGAGCATGCTCATAGGAGGAGAGAACAGAGTGATAGGAAAAGTGGCTCATCAGTCTGTAGCTTCTACATTCATTCTACATTCATTGTGAAGTTACAGGTGGAGGCAGAAATAGACATTTACGTGTTAAATTACTAAAATAACTAGGTTTTTATTCCAGACAAGTATGTGCTGTGCCACAGAGATTTGTAAATCTCAAAACTTGACAAACAGAAATACAAATTATTTGGCTGGTAAAACAGCCCAGGTTTATGTATTTCATCTGCGTATTGAGTTGTTTGCCTAGAGTTTAGCCTCAATGTCTCTTTGAGCAGTCAAAACCCAACTCTCTTCTGAGACTCCTTGGTCACAAAACAGAAATGGCATTGTTAGACTGAGGATGTATTTCAAAATGACATCCACAATTTTGGCAAGAATCTCCATCATAAGAAAATACTACTATATAAAATAGCAAACGTGGATGTACCGTTCCCTCTGGTAATCTTGGTAAGAAAGTTAAAATTGAAAGCTTATCTCAGTGAGAACTCCTAGGAGTTCGGCTTTCATTATACACTTCCAGATGAAATAAAAGGCTGACTTATTTCAAATCTCTTTCAAGAGATTAGCGAGCACAACATTGAGCAACTTTACAGAACACAATAGAAGATTTGATACAGTAGCCCAATAATAATTCTTGTTAAATGTTTGGGGAAATGTACATGACCATATATTTATGGAATGCATTTTAAAAAAAAAGAATCATTTGATATAGCTCATTCACCCTTTTTTTTTTTTTTTATAAAGTCTTTTCATTAGAGTTTTTATAGCAATACAAAAAGAAAACACATAAAACATTGAAAAACAGCCTGACAACCAGGCGACACATTGTACATATAACAAAAAAGACCACAGCACTAGGCCAATAATATAGCTGCAAGGCTAATACACAGCTATAACATCAAATAGTCCACTGTACATCAACTCGGATATAAATTCTTAAAATGTAAGTTATATTGGCCCCCATTACTAATGACATTGTACAAGTCTATAAAAATATGCAATAGACCCTGGATATAGTACCCATACACCCAACCTGCATCAAGGGAAGCTCTGTACTAAATCCCAAAAGAATTGTTACACATGTCGCATGCATAAAATATTGCAACCACCAGGAGCCTAATACCATACCTATTTATTCAGACACTGTAGATGCACAATTTGTCCACCCACCTACTTTATCAAATTTATTGGGTACACCTCTACTGGTATACGTGGCTTTATACAAAGGAATGGCTGTATTAATAAGTGATAGTCTTGTGTAATTAATTTTGTTCCAAATTCGTTTTTATATGAATTTTTCGAAATTCGGCAATTTGGACAAATCTGAATTCCTTACATTTTTCTGAATTTTTGTTTTTCCGATTTCAAAAAATTCAGTAATCCAAAAACCGGCAAATCCGAAAATCCGAATTGCAGTAATTCAGAAATTCGGCAATTGGAAAAGCCAAATGTCTGAAATTCGAAAATTCCGACATCCGAAAATTCGAAAATAAGAGAGAACATTTGAAATAACAACTAACTAATAAATAACTATTCAATTATAGGTATTGGAATTTCCTTGAAAATATGGCTGTTAGTGATAAATCTCATATTTAAGTTCACTAACAGCCACATTTGAAAGGAAATTCCAATACCTATAATTTAATAGTTATCTATTAGTTAGTTATTTCAAATGTTCTTTCTTATTTCCGAATTTCCGAGTTTCGGAGATTCGGAAATTTGAAATTCGGAAATTCTAAAATAAGGAAGAACATTTGAAATAATAACTAACTAATAAATAACTATTAAATTATAGTTATTGGAATTTCCTTGAAAATATGGCTGTTAGTGATAAATTTTTGTATTTAAATTCACTAACAGCCATATTTTCAAGGAAACTCCAATACCTATCATGTAATAGTTATTTATTAGTTAGATAGTATTTCAAATGTTCTTTCGAATTTTCAAATTCTGAATTTTCAGGTTTTTTACTTCCAAATTGCCGGATATCGAATTTCGGCGTTTTCCAATTGCTGAATTGCTGAATTCGCGAATTTCCGAATTTCGAATCCTGAAATTTCAAATGTCCGAATTCCAAAATTTTCAAATTCCCGGATTTCTGAAAAAATATAAAAACAAACGGAACGAAAACAATTTTTTTCGTGCACAAGCCTAATAAGTGACTTTCAAGCTGGAGCAGCAGGAGGTCAAAGCTTTTTCCAAGAGAGAACTATCATCTTTCTAGCATAATAAAATAGTAATGTCAAAAGGATACATGTTACTTTCTTGGGGGCCAGGCCATCAACTAGCCCCAAGAGCCACACTTCTGCAGTTGGCCAAACACAGAGTGTAGTAACTTCCTCTATACATTTCAGTAACCTCCTGCCATGAAGGAATTTGTATTGGATACGATGGTTTCTAGCTGATACCAGATAGCTCATTATCTTTATTGTGGATCCACAAGATTAGGGGTACCAAAGGATGACCTTCAAGTGGAGTGCACCAAAAAAATAGGTGGGACTTACTGTGAAGGGTCATGGTTAAACAGGCAAAGCAGTAGCAGCTCATTCTGATTGAGCATGTGGAGTGGTGCAGCGTGGTGTGGCAGCAGTAAGCATGCAGCATCCAGTTGCAAGGAACAGAACTTGTATTACTGCAGAATTCAAACTCGACCAGGAGCACTTATGAAATGTAACAGCAATGTGTAGCAGAGCAGGTCTCAGATGTGCTGGCAGTGTTTGTCTTGAGGGGCAGAATGCAGCCTGGCCAGACTGATCCAAATGGGGAGGTCTCCAAAAGGATGGCTTGTCCCTATCCTTTCCCTACTCATCTGGGACCTCTCCATGCTGCTAATCACTGTCCCTGCCAGAAGGATGACTTGTCCCTACACTACCTACATGCAAAATCTGCGCCAAGACTGGGAGCCAGGGCCTTAAATAGCCTCTGGCTGACCCAAGATAGCCACCGGAGTCACATGGGGCGGCACCATCCAGCCAGATAGCTTCCCCAGTGGCCCAGGAAACCATAGAAGAACCATGTTCCTCTTGACTTTCTCTCCCCCTGTAATGCCACTGCGGTAGAGCACCACCTGCAGTGGAGAAATCAGCCTGCTCCTGACCACAAGCATGGAAAAGTAGAGATCACAAAAAAAATGTAATTTATTTTTTAGTAGCAGGAAAGGCAACTTAGCCTGCTATCAGCTATTCAAGTGTTATTGACAGAGACTACTTACCTGTAGAAAAGACTGTTAGAGACTACTCTCATGTAACTAAAGGAGAGAGGAGACTGCTAACATGTAACAACTGCCTGTCATAGAGAACATACTTGTAACAAAAGCCATGCATAGCCTCCTCACATGTAACAAATGCCTGTCAGGGACTGTTTGCATGCAACAAAATATTGTCATGGATTTGATTTTTGGAATGAATATACTTTACTGAATGAAAACCACATACATGGTTAGAAACACATTTGTTTGAGAAAAAAGTTCCATTCTGCTCCTTAAAGTTTTCCTGTCACTGCAGTTGAAAAAAATGACAATTTAACTCACTAATAGGGATGAGCTCCCGGTTCGACTGGAACATCGGGTGTTCATCCGTTCTGGCCATTCCGAACATTATGGGGCGTTCACGGGAAGTTTGCGCGACCCATAATACATTCCAATGGCGGCCTGCTGTGAGAGCTTTGATTGACTAAAGGCAGGGTGCCTTTAGCCAATCACTGCACAGCAGCCTCAATCCAGCCCTTTTTTACATTTGTTGTTTACAAGTTAAAATCAGTTTTTTTTTTTATAGAAAATTACTTAGAACCCCCAAACATTATATATTTTTTTTCAAACACCCTAGAGAATAAAATGGCGATCGATTTTTGTCACACAGTATTTGTGCAGCGGTCTTTCAAGCGCATTTTTTTTGGAAAAAAATAGCTTTTTTAGTTAAAAAATAAGGCAACAGTAAAGTTAGCCAAATTTTTTTGTATATTGTGAAAGAGGATGTTACGCCGAGTAAATAGATACCATACATGTTACGGCACACTTGCGGAATGGCGACAAACTCTGGTACTTAAAAATCTCCATACGACGCTTTAAAAAATTTTAACGGTTACCAGGTTAGAGGTGCAGAGGAGGTCTTTTGCTAGAATTGTTGCTGACACTCTGGCAATTGTGGCAATACCTCACATGTGTGGTTTGAACACCGTTTTCATATGCGGCCATGACTTACGTATGCGTTTTCTTTGCTGTGCGAGCTCGCGGGGACGGTGGTGCTTTTTTATTTTATTTATTTTTATTTTACATTTTTTTATTTTATCTTTTTTTTTTAACACTGTTTGTTTAAAAAAAACTGATCACTTTTATTGCTATCACAAGGAATATTAACATCCCTTGTGATAGTAATATATGGTGACAGGTGCTCTTTATGGAGGTGTTTGAAAAAAAATATATATGTTTAGGGGATCTAAGTAATTTTCTAGCAAAAAAAAAAAAGATTTTTACTTGGTTAAGAGGTTAAACTAATTTACAACAGCAGGCCCCGTTCCTGCGTCCAACAAGAGTAACTGCAAGGGGTTACAGTGTTCTGGCACCGCCAATACCCAAGGCTCAATTTTCAGCACCTGTTTGACTGGGGCATGTCATCACAATTTTTAAAATAATTTACAGCAGGGCCCACACCAAAATAAAAAAAAAAAAAAATTGCGAAGGGTTGCCCCCAAAGTCTGTAACAGACCCTTCAGGTCTGGTATGTATTTTAACGGGAACCCCACCCAAAATAAAAAAAATTGCATAGGTGTCCCCCCAAAGTCCATACCTGGCCCTTTAAGTCTGTTATGGATTTTAAGGGGAACCCTGTGCCAAAATTAAAAAAAAATTGGCATAGGTGTCCCCCCAAAGTCCGTTCCAGGCCCTTCAGGTCTGGTATGGATTTTAAGGGGAAGCCCACACCAAAATTTAAAAAAAAAAGTGTAGGGGTCCCCCCAAAGTCCGTACCAGGCCCTTCAGGTCTGGTATGGATTTTAAGGAGAACCCTGCGCCCAGATTTTTAAAAAAATTGCGTAGGGGTCCCCCCAGAATCCAAACCAGACTTTTATCCGAGCACGCAGCCCTGGCATGGCAGGAGGGGGTGGGGACGAGCGAGCCCCCGCCATACCAGGCCACATGCCCTCAACATGGGGAGGATGCTTTGAGGTAGCCCCCAAAGCACTTTGTCCCCATGTTGATGGCGAGAAGGGCCTCATCCCCACAACCTTGGCCGGTGGTTCTGGGGGTCTGCGGGCAGGGGGCTTATCAGAATCTGGAAGCCCCCTGTAATAAGGGGGACCCCAGATCCCGTTCCCCCGTGTACCTACATTGTACCCCTACCCATTCACCAAAAAACGAGTGTAGTGGTAAAAAAAACAAGAGGCAGTTTTTGACAAGTCCTTTATTGTGTAAAATAGCTCTTTTCTTCTTTCTTCCTCCGGTCTTCCTCCATCTTCTCCTGCCCCGGTCCTTCTGCTTCTTCTTTCAGTCTTTTTGCTTCATCTCTTCATCTTCAATCTTCATCTTCTACTACCTTCTTCTTTCACTGTCGCCGCTCTCCCCCCTGCTCCAGTTCCAGAGCCCCCCCTCCCCCAAAGCACCCATACTCCCCATGTTGAGGGCATGTAGCCTGGTACGGTGGAGGAGGGGGGGGGGGCGCTCGCCTAACCGGCCAGGGCTGCATGCTCGGATAAAGGTCTGGTTTCTTAATTTGGCACGGGGTTCCCCTAAATATCCAAACCAGACCTGAAGAGCCTGGTTTGGACAGGGGGGGGGGGGCACGCACTTTTTTACAGCGTTATTTTTTTTATATTGCCGGGAAAAGGAAATTTTCATATTTTTTTTCCACTTTAAGCATTATTAAAATCACTGCTCCTGAAAAAACGATTGATTTAAAAACTTTTTTTTCATTGATACATATCCCCTAGTCCAGGACCCGGGTCCCCATACACTTTTTAGGGCAATAACATTGCATATAAGCCTTTAAAATTAGCACTTTTGATTTTTTAATGTTCGGGTCCCATAGACTTTAACAGTGTTCGAATGTTCCCCAAACTTTTTGTCTGTTCGCATGTTCTGGTGCGAACCGAACCGGGGGGTGTTCGGCTCATCCCTACTCACTAATGATAAAAAAAACAAACAAACTGTCTTAAACATTCTTTCCCTAAGAATTTCAATTTGAAAAATGTTACCTATCTATGGCCAGCTTTAGGGAAAGTTGAATGCTAAGCCGAGGAGCATAGACACTAAGGCTTGTCTACAGTGTTGATTTAGGGCTCGGTCACTACAGCAGTTGTGTTAGAATGCAGCTATAGCCGCTAGCAATAATCACTCTGTGTTCTCCCAGCAGGGGCAGCTCCCCCCGTGCCCCTCCCCAGCTGGGAGAACACAATAGTTCCGCAAGAGGAATTCCCCCATCAACACTGACTGGATGCAAGAAAGAAAATCGTACCATCCATGGATAGTTTTAGCGATCCAACCAATCTTGTTCTGATAGATGCAGTAGATGCTAGTTGCTATACCTGTTTTCTCTAATATTCCAGGTCAATCAATCTCACCAAACACTTCCCACTACCCACAATCCTCCAGTCTCAGATTCCACTTGCATACTTTCCCTTTAAAAGGGTTCACAACTAGGGCAGTGACAAGGTTTTAAAAACATGCCCTACCTTGTCAGAAACGCACAGTAATGCATCAGAAATGCATGTAAACTTGAGCCTTTTTTCTTTTTAACCAGTTAAAGACTGCCCACCACATATATACTGTGGCAGGATGGCTCTATTGCGTGAAACAACGTACCTGTATGTTGTTTCGTTTAATAGATATTGTGGGCACGCTGTACAGTGGGGGAGCCAATCCATTGGTTCCAGCGGACCCGATGTCGGCCGGCCACCTGCGATTACTTCACAAAGAGGTAGAACGGGGATCTGCCTAAGTAAACAAGGCAAACACAAAGAATGGCCTTGTCATTAAGAGGTAAAACCTTCCAGGGCTGAAGTGGTTAAAGTGTTTCCAAGCTGTGCATTCCAAACGTCAGTGGAAAAAAACACTAAGACTCTCTCGAGAGACTCAATAGAGCAGAGATGGAAGTAATTCATGTTGCTTGAAGGCATAAAACTAAATGTGCACAAGAATCCAATACTAACAGATGAGTCCTTCTCCCATTATATAAAAAAGAATTATTATTATATTTAATTTAGTCATATTGTACAGTGTTTTACAGTAGGGGATGTCAGTGAACTCAGGGCAAAGATCTGTTTAATTGGTCCTAATAGCATTTAGGTGTGGAACCTGATATTATTTGTCATAATGGCTTTAACTGGACCACTATATAAGAACACAGAAAGCAGAGGTACTAACCCCCACCTTTTTTTTTACCCATGCTACTGCTCCAATCTAAAAGTGGACTCTTGTCTTGGTGGGACCTGTACAAATGCCCTTTTTGCCCCTTGATGAAACCAGATCTTCATGCTCCCCAATCCCCCACCCCCTTTTCAACTCCTAAACATATGGTTGCAGGTCCTGCACATTGGTCCACTTGGCCCTGCACCCCCCCCCCTTTCTCTATGAAGGACTATGCCTCCTGGGATATGTGATGTATATATCTCAGGAGGCAGAGTGGGCAAGGTGCATGTCGTTCGCATAGACGAATGACGTGCATGGGAAGGAGGGGGGCAAGCCAGTGCATTATTAACGAAAAGCATTTAAATAAAGGAGAAAAAAAAGAATGCCTGATTTGAGCAGCAGAG
Source organism: Glandirana rugosa (assembly GCA_018402905.1). NCBI lineage: Eukaryota > Metazoa > Chordata > Amphibia > Anura > Ranidae > Glandirana > Glandirana rugosa. Next base: position 223,193 of record BLSH010479449.1, on the reverse strand, counting down.
GGGAGGAGGGGTGGATGAGAGGCAACATGCTCTGGAGGGTGAAGATCCGCTTTATGACAGACCTGTTTGCTTGATGAACATATTTCCCATTAGCCATTGCTTACGTTTCTATGAGCACTTTCTTTAATGCTAAGTTATGGGTTAAAATTATGCTACATTTACTTGTATATTAACTACTTAAAGTGAAACATAGAAAAGTCACGTCAGAAAAAGACTGAGTAGTCCATCGAGTCTGCCCCTTTTTATTTATTTATTTATTCTTAATTTTTTTTTTTTTTACATTAACCTTGTTGTCTGACTATAGATTTATGTTTATCCCAAGCATGTTTGAAGCCATTTACTGTTGACTGTCTCACAACCTCTGTTGGTAGATTATTCCAATCATCAACCACCCTTTCAGTAAAATAATACTTTCTAAGATTAGTTTTGAACTTCCCCCCAGTTAGTTTGAGGTCCCCGTGTTCTTGATTTTGGTTTCATATTGAAAAGACTGCCCTCCTGAACCTTATTCACCCCCTTGAGGTATTTAAAGGTTTCAATCATGTCTCCCCTCTCCCTTCTTTCCTCCAGACTGTACATATTAAGTTCCTGAAGTCGCCCTTGATATGTTTTATCCCCCAGACCTTTCACCAATTTTGTTACTCGTCTCTGGTTCTAAAGGCTCAAGGTTTTTTCATTCTTTGCATGAAGGTAAAAAACCTTCTGTGTGCAGCAGTCCCCCCAGCCCCCCCAATACTTACCTGAACCCCATCATGGTCCAGCGATGTGCACAAGAGCCTCGGCTCTCTGGGTACTCTTCCTAATGGGCTGAGACAGCAGCCGGAACCATTGGCTCCTGTGTGTGTCAATCAAAGCCAGTGAGCCAATGAGGAGAGAGAGGAGGCGGCCCTGTGTGTGAATGGACATGCAGAGGAGTGGCTTGGGAGCTAGCCTGCTTGTTTTCTGTGGGGGCACTTGGCAGGAGGGAGGGACTAGGAACGTCGGCGGGGGACCCCAGAAGAGGAGGATTGGGGCTGCTCTGTGCAAAACCACTACACAGAGCAGGTAAGTATGACGTTTGTTATATTATTGTTTAAAAAACTTGGCTTTAATATCACTTTAATGGCCCTGTAATCTATTTTTCATGAAACTGTTTTATACTGTAGTCATGATCACTGCACTACTCACTGCACACTACAAATCCTGGTCCATAGTCCCTAGTCAGTGGATCTCAGTAGTGAGCAAAGACGGATGGCTATGTTTCTTGATAAAGTGGGACCATGGAGAATGAACGTAGCCACCCTCTAATAGGAAGCCAGATCATCAAAAAAAGAAAGTTAAGAAGTTAAAGTCTTACTAAGCCCAGTAATATGAAATAGCCCCCCCCCCCCCACAGTTCCCACAGCTTATAAATCTTTGTTTTACATTAAAATACTGCCACTATATACCTTTGTGACTGATCTGTATACTATGGTCACATGATAAACTGCAGGGTCTGCCCAGTGTTGAGTATTCAGGTAGGAGGAGATTTCCACTAGAGCCTGTATACACGTCCAAATGTGTGATATCATATCATGTGTCCTGGCTATCTCTGAGAACAGGGAAATGTTCTCTCCAGCAATAGAGACTAAACTGTGCATGTGCAGCCAGACTACTCTGACTGTGTCTTATCTGGCCTTGCCAAGAGAGACCCTGAGAAGGACGTCCCAGAGAGAACCGTTCCGGTCTATTCTGTGTCAGTCTCATCAGACCGACGTGTACGTGTCAAATCAGA
>BLSH010479449.1:200495-214790 GCA_018402905.1 Glandirana rugosa | reverse complement strand
GCGAATTTCCGAATTAACGAAATTGCCGAATTACCGCGAATTTCCGAATTACCACGAATTTCCGAATTTCCAAATTACCGCGATTCGGAAAAACGAAAATTCGGAAATTGAAAATTCTGAATTCGTCCGAATTGCCGAATTTTGCAAAATTCGGTACAAAACGAAATTCGGAACAAAACAAATTGCACAAGCCTACAAGAGATGAGATGTGTAATTTATGTTTCTAAAACGCCTGAAGGTGCTAGTTCAATGTTGGGCCTCTGTATGTGGCCAGGCTGTGTAAAAGTCTCACATATGTGGTATCGCCATACTCAGGAGGAGTAGCAGAATGTATTTTGGGGTGTCATTTTTCCTTTCTACATGCTATGTGTTGGAAATATCTTATAAATGGACAACTTTGTGTTAAAAAAAAAATGCGTTTTCATTTTTTTCCCACATGTTCCAAAAACTTCTGGAAAAAAATGAACCGTTCAAAAAACCCATTATGCCTCATAGATTATACGTTGGGGTGTTAGCTTTCCAAAATGGGGTCATTTTGTGGGCGTTTCCATTGTCCTGGTGCTCCAGGGCCTTCAGAAGTGTAATAGGTGGTTGAGAAATGAGATGTGTAATTTATGCTTCCAAAATGCCTGAAGGTGCTAGTTCAATGTTGGGCCTCTCTATGTGGCCAGACTGTAAAAATGTCCCAGACATGGGGTATCGCCATACTCAGGAGTAGCAGTAGAATGTGTTTTGGGGTGTAATTTGAGGTATGCATATGTCATGTGAGAGAAATAACCTGTTACAATGACAATTTTGTTGAAAAAAATAAATCTTCATTTTGCAAAGAATTGTGGGCAAAAATGACAACTTCATAAAACTCACTATGCCACTTACTAGATACCTTGGAATGTCTTCTTTCCAAAAAGGGGTCATTTGGGGGGTATTTGTACTTTGCTGGCTTGTTAGGGTCTCAAGAAATGAGATAGGCCGTCAGTACATCAGGTGTGATCAATTTTCAGTGATTTGCCGCATAGGTTGTAGACCCTCTAACTTTCACACAGACCAAATAATATACACTAATTTGGGTTATTTTTACCAAAGATATGTAACATTATAAATTTTGGCCAAAATTTCTGAAGATAAAGTACTAATTTGCAAAATTGTATAGCAAAAATGAAGAAAAATGCGTTTTTTTTCAAAATTTTCTGTCTTTTTTTAATTATAGCGCAAAAAATAAAAAACCCAGCGGTGATTAAATACCACCAAAAGAAAGCTCTATTTGTGTGAAAAAAAGGACTCAAATTTCATATGGGTACAGTGTTGCATGACTGAGTAATTGTCATTCAAAGTGTGAGCGCACTGAAAGCTCAAAATTGGTCTGGGCAGGAGGGGGGTTTAAGTGCCCAGTAAGCAAGTGGTTAATGCATCATTAAATATTTTAAATTCAAGGAGTGTAAATAACTACATTTGTCCTGGTATCAGCATGTTACAGTTCCTGTACAACAGGGCTGGAGTGTGAGAGTAAAGCCTCGTACACACGAGCCAATGGTTGGTCAACCGAACGTCCAACTTTTGTCCAAATTGGGCGAAGGCAGTTTGGTCTAGCATACTAAAGTGAATCAAGTAATGGGCCAACAAAGCCGAACGTAGTGGCGTGTTAAAAGCGTATAACGAGGAAGTTCAGGTGAATATGATTTGTGAAGTACGAACACAGGTTACACGACCGAACACTTCCTTGATTCCGAGCATGCGTGTTTGCACTTCCAACTTTTGGTTGGTCAACTTCTGTACACACGAGCCAACAATCGGTCAACTCCTTGTTGACAAGCACAAATTTTCTAGTCTCGTCGTTCAACTTCTGTTGGACAACAATTGGAAATTGGCTGTAGAATCGTGCATACACACGATCGGATTTTCGGCCAACAGGCTGTTGACAAATAATCGGACCATGTGTATGGGCCTTTAGAATTAGCACAAAGAGCCAATTAGTTCATAGGTTGACAAGAAGCCTACTGAGAGGATGAGAAAACAGTGTGAACGTTTTTCTTTAAGATGAGCCTATCAGTGGCAATGGGACTAGGCCAATGCAAAAGCAAGAGAAGCTGCTGCCTTGGGTGCTTGGTGGTAGGGTGCAGGTGCAATGGGATCCCCCACTTCCTGTGTGTTGGCCTGTGCTTTGCACAGCCAGATTTTCATACTGATAGCCAAACCTCGTAGGTTGCACTGGGAGAGCTGTTCTGCCAGTGTATTTAGGGAAGCTACGCTGTTTGTGTCAAAGCTGGCCCTTCTCTGTACGAGGAGCTGAGAGCTGAGTCCTGCTCTTTATTCATTTTCGGGTAAAGAATGCAGTTGCAGCCTTCATTCATTTACTTTTTTTTAAACTTCTTCATCTCCTTCTTGCTCTAGCTATTGTTTTTGATTTTTTTTCTTGCTCATTTGTGAACTTTTAAAATACACATTTGTGTATTTTTGTGACCATAATTTATAAAATATTGCACTTGGATGAATTATAGGCTACCTTAGTTTTCAAATGAAAAAATGAAATTTGGTTATTATAATGTTAATAAAATCCTGATTCTGTTTCAATGTGCTCATAAACGTTCAATCACACTAATCTAATCATGCTGCAACTTTCCCCTTTCTGTTTGGATTTCCATGGTCCCAAAGGTGGTGACCCTAGAGCCGGTGGACAGTAGCTGTCATTGCACTGGTGCTTTGCCACTTTATGTACAGAAGAGAGCACTAATGGCATCTTCCTCTTGAGTGTCAGAGGATCATGTGGCAATCAGTTAGGCTTGAGCACAACAAAAAAAACCCAATTACTAAAATAAAAATGCTTTCAGGGCTATAGATGGACAGAATTGTGATATACAAATAGTAAAGGTTAGCTTTACCTAAAGGCCAACTCCACCTTTCTAGCCATGTTACCATGTTTCATTTATGTTACATTTATGTTACACTCATATTTAGGGGGTAACATGAAACAGGGTCAATACACAACCCCCTCCCCCTTTCCCCGTTTCCCACGTATTACAGAATACAGGGGTTCTTCCCACCAGCTGCTGTTAAATTGGCATATTATTAAAAAAACTACAAGTCCCATCTTCCACCACGGAATAGGAAAAAAAAAAAAAAAGATCCCGTTCCTTTAAAGCAAGTTATGCAGCACAGTGCTTGTGTTGTGTCATTTGGCCCGCTGTATCACCTGAAATACCCGGAGATCCTGCCTGATTCTGCCCCTCCCCCTTTGTAAACTGACCATGGTATATCATGGCTGCTGAGCCCTGACACTGTGGTCAGTTTACGTGCCTCCATCATCTGCAGGTGTCCTCTGCTCTCCTCTGTGCTCTCCTCCGTCCTCTCCCCCCTCCCCTTCCTGCTTGTCAGCTCCATATCCGTGCCCCCCCCCTCCTGCTGCTGAAATTAGGGTTAAAATTACACTATCCTCTTGGTTTATTTATGTAATGTGCCCGTGTCTGTGCCTTATAAAAATAATGCAGCTATATACCTGTTTCAGAGCACCGATCGGTGTACACATGACCCGCCGTCTCTTTCCTCTCTCAGCATGACAGCTACAGCAGGCCAGGCCGAGCCAACTTGCCACCGTATATCCACACGATAAGGTCAGCAAGTGGTTAAGGAGATTCTCCATCTATACTTGTCCTGATTACCATTATCATTGAAAGTGAAAGGAAAAGAAAAACCCAAATTTGAGTTGTTCCCAGAAAAGTAATAGAGGGGAAATTTTCCAATGAGAACACTAGTTCTGGTGACCTGGGGATCCCCAAGGAATTCCCTTAATTTTCAGGGATTTTCTCTCACTTCCTGTTTGGCTATGGGACAGGAAGTGAAAGGAAATCTCTGCAATTGGACACAGATTGCAATAAAAAAAAAATCTGACACAGGTTATAACCCTACCTTGATCTATCCAAAATGAACAAAAACGTTTTGCCTATAGTTCTACTTTAATTTTTTTTTACCTTTCTTTAGTTGCTTTGTGGTTTCTGCCCTTGGCCAAAACTATATCATACTTCCCAGGAGTCTTCATGGGCATTATTTTTCTTTCATCTGGAGTAGGGGAGGAGGGGTTTTCTTAGTAAGTTCCTTACTCAAGATGGCCACAGCTAGAAATGCTAGGGGGTCTTTTTCAAAATGATTTCTCAGCAAGATAAAACATGGAGACATGAAAGCATGGATGCGTTTGTTGTGAATATTAAAAATGAGTTAAATATCATTTTCAGTTCGTGGTGCTCAGATACAGTTTATTTCCACTTTAATTGAGCCTTAGCGGCCAGGAGTCTCAATACCCCCTGCAGCACCATCTGCTGATGAAATCTAATTTGGGGAAATAACTGTAGATAAATAGTAAGTAATTCAGATGAATGTTTTTACACGTTAATGTGTGGACTGTCTAGTCAGTTGTTCTCATATATATGAGTTTGCCCTTAGTGAATTTAATCTTTATTTGATGTAAATGGGATTCACATCAGCAATACTGGCTCCTTCCCTTGTGTCTTTTGTCCCTTGCCTGATACAGTATTTAGCTGAGTAATTTTCAGCCTAATGCCTTCCATTAATTATTTTAACGGTGCTGTTTGTTCTCTTAATAAGGGTTTAACATTCCCTTAACTGCACTTAAAATGCTGCTTAGTCTGTTGTCCTTGATACAATCACATAGTCACAGTACTAAGGTGTCTTATCGTTCTGTTCACGCAGCCTGGGAATCATAGCCAAGATAGCTAAAATCATAATCTCCTTAATGCCAGTTTATTTAAGGTTTTTATTCCTCAAATATAACAAATGCTTGCACAGCATAATTATGTGAATGACTTGAACCACAGTCATTTATTCAATGGGCACTTTTAATTAAGCAATACATTTATAACAAACCCAGTTTCAGATACGTTTTCATGTTAACTGCATGCATGTAATTATAGGTAACACTTTCATGTATTCCTTACTTGTATATATGTAGCCAAGGTCCCCGTTAGGGGTGGCTGGTTGCAGTGGTCCACCTCTCACTCTGCCCTTAATCACACATCTCCTTTCATCCGGAGTCATGGAAAAGGCTGGTACTTTTTTTTTTTTTTTTTATTGAGGGGGATAGAACTCGGATGGGGTTGGGGTGACTGCGGGATTCCCAGTAGATAAAGAACACGGGACCTTCTATATACACCTTGGTATATACACTCCTTCCTCCCTCCAGCACGACACTTGCTGACAGTTACACTTCCTCAATTCTCTCCTGCATAAAGCTTGCTTGTTCTCGGTGAGGCCTGAAGGGATATTTATCAGACCTCCAGGACCTTCCATTACAGTACGATTGTGCTAGCAGGGTTTGACTGACTACCACTCCCAGCCCGTCCTCTTCCAGGCCACCTCAGCCCTTCTAGCTGCTCCAGCCTGCTCCACCGCCCAGGGACACCACTTCCCTGGCTGGCTCCTCTGACCTCCGCAGACTGTCCACTGTGTCACTGTATCTTAATACTATGTATTGCCCCCTTTAACATGAATGACAGTTTGAAGTATTTTGTGGTATTTGTGGATGCCCATTCCTCTTGGCAAAAAGCCTCCAGTTCCTGGAAATTCTTGGGTTGTCTTGCATGAACTGCACGTTTGAGATCTCTTCAGAGTGGCTCAATGATATTGAGGTCAGGAGACTGAGATGACCACTCCAGAACCTTCACTTTATTCTGCTGTAGCCAATGACAGGTCGACGTGGCCTTGTGTTTTGGATCATTGTCATGTTGGATTGTCCAAGTACATCCCATGCGCAGCTTCCTGGCTAATGAATGCAAATGTTCCTCCAGTATTTTTTTGATAACATACTGCATTAATCTTGCCATCAATTTTGATCAAATTCCCTGTGCCTTTGCAGCTCACACATCCCCAAAACATCAGCGATCCACCTTCGTGTTTCACAGGCCTTGTTGTCTCCTCTCCAAATGTAACATTTATGGTTGTGGCCAAAAAGGTCAATGTTGGTCTCATCACAACTCATCATGACTTTGTTCCAGAAGGTTTGAGGCTTGTTTCTGTGCTGTTTGGTGTATTGTAAGTGGGATACTTTGTGGCATTTGCGTAGTAATGGCTTTCTTCTGGCGATTCGACCATGCAGCCCATCTTTCTTCAAGTGCCTCCTTATTGTGCATCTTGAAACAGCCACACCACATGTTTTCAGAGAGTCCTGTATTTCACGTGAAATTATTTGTGGGTTTTTCTTTGCATCCTGAACAATTTTCCTGGCAGTTGTGCCTGGAATTTTAGTTGGTCTACCTGACCGTGGTTTGGTTTCAACAGAACCCCTCAATTTCCACTTCTTGATTAGAGTTTGAACACTGCTGATTGACATTCTCAATTCCTTGGATATCTCTTTATATCCCTTTTCTGTTTTATACAGTTCAACTACCTTTTCCAGCCGATCCTTTGACAATTCTTTTTCTTTCCTCGTGATTCAGAATCCAGAAATGTCAGTGCAGCACTGGGTGAAATATGCAAGGGTCTGTCAGGAGTGCAGAAACTCATTGACCTTTTATACACACACACACATACACACACACACACACATTACAAGCAAACAGATCACAGGTGAGGATGGTTACCTTTAATAGCCATTCAAACCCCTTTGTGTCAACTTGTGTGCATGTTATCAGGCCAAAATCACCAGCATATGTAAACTTTTCATCAGGGTCATTTGGGTAGTTTCTGTTGCCATTATGATTTAAAAAGAGTAAACACAGTTGATTGATAATAAATGGCTTCAGCCAAACACTAACCACGAGTGAAAGAAAAGTTTTTGTGTTATCATTCATATTCTCTGAAAAATGGCCAAGAAAACATAAATTCTGCCAGGGTATGTAAACTTATGAACACAACTGTAAAATTACTTATTTTTTGAATAAATATATATTCACAAAAAGGAATGTTTCAATCACTAATACAACACAGCATGCGGCCTGTCCTGGCGCGCCAAAGCTACACCCCCACAGAGATCACAGTATGCCCCCTGAAAATGGCTCCAGCCACTTTTCTATTCATTGAGACATCTTTGTTGAGGCATCATCCTGGGTCAGAATAAGGGATGAGCTGCAGGAAACGCATGATAGCAGGTCACCAGCCTAATCAGCTGCAGCCATGGAACTCCCTGACCCGCAGCTGCATCCATAGCTCCCAACTGTCCCTGATTTTGAGGCCCTGTACCTGATTTGGAACAAAGTCTCTCTGTTTCTCTTTCCTCCTCATGTGTCTCTCATTTTGGTCTGCTGTATATAGCTGTATATGATATGCAATATTTATCTATCAAAAAATATTTTACAGGGCTAAACTTTTTATCCGGTTTCTAAATTGCTGCATTTGTAAATTTCAAAAGCCAATATAAAGTAATAATAGTGCTAAATAAAAAGCACTTGTGGGTTTTAGCAATCTTTTTTTGTATAAGTCTCCTTTAAGGGGGCGTGACAGGAGGTGTGTCCTATGCCTACATCTTTTTGCTAATAGGTGTCCCTCATTCCCATCTTAGAAAGTTGGGAGGTATGACTGCTCCCAACAAAGGGACGGGGATGCTGGTGATATTTTTGACATAGTATGGTCACATGACCATTTTAGGACAATGTAATTGACCTAATATGGCCATGTGCATCAGCATCTACTTCTTTGGCTGGGGTGCTGGCTCATAAAATAAAGTAATGTCAATCATGAGGCCTGTGCAGTTTTTGGCTGCACTAACAAAGGTCTGATAAAGATCAGTACTCTGCTGTACCCAAACAGCTTGTGACTTACTGCAAAGTTAGGCTAAGTTCACACTGGCATTAAAAGCTGAAGTTTGAGAGGCGTTAAAAATACCCCTCAAATGCCTATGCAATTGATACAATGGACAGCACATAGTGCTGTTCACACTATCAAGACATGAAGCGATAGCGCTGCGTCGCTTCAAAATTGAAGCCTCATGTCAAGTCAGGCCGCATTTGAAGCTTCGCAAATGCTCTGGCAGGAAGTTGCGGTACAGTTGCGGGGTGTTAAGATCAGTTTATTAACGGTATTGGAATAGGCGTTTGTGGAGCAATTTTTACGGGCCATAATGCTTATCAAACACTTCCAAACTGCCCCTAGGGTGTTTGGGGAGCACTTTTAACTTTTGTAAAACACTTGTAAAACGCCAGTCTAACGCCCATACTAAAGCTCATTAACGTGTGTCTAACACCCATGCTAACGCCATAGGAGGGTTTGTTAAGCGTTAGAAATGTAGTCAAGTGGTCTGGAAATGGGAAACTTGGTGGAAAAAGTCAGCTTATACGCTGATGACACTCTACTATACCTGTCTGATTCAGGGTCATCGCTGTCGGAGGCCCTTCAGACGATTAAGAGATTTGGATCCTTTTCAGGACTCAAAATTAATTGGGATAAGTCTCAGGTTCTCCCGCTTGACTCCACTCCACTTTCCCAGACCCAGTCCCTGCTTCCACTGCAAAGAGTTAGTATTATAAAATACCTGGGAGTATTAGTCACTAATACTCTGTCAGAATATGTCACAAATAATTTGGAACCCCTATTCTCATTTATCAAGCATAAAATACAGATTTGGGCTAAGCTACCAATAGGAGTTATGGGGCGCATTAATTTAATTAAAATGATCCTTCTTCCTAAAGTGCTCTACATCTTATGGCATTCTCCGGTATACATACCACTAAAACACTTTAAAATTATCGATGCCCTACTAAAACCCTTTGTATGGGGCAAAAGTAGACACAAGCTGGCTTGGAATGCTCTTAAAAACCCCACAGACCTAGCAGGTGTGGCCCTTCCCGATTTCGGGGCATATTATGTAGCGGCACAATTATCTAATATTTTTCACCTAGACAAAACAGACAGGGATAGGTTCCTTGCCCTTATGTGCCCGCAGGGAGCACAATGCACGGCAGACCCAATATACACAATACTTGCTAGTGCAGGTGATGGGGAGGACGGGGGGAGGGGCAACACTCTCCTACACCAATACAAAAGGATTTGGGCCCTTGCTTCCCGTAAAGTTGACATCCCACAATACAATGAATATACTCCTTTATGGTATAACAAAAGTCTCCCCGAGTTACTACGGGTGCCTGAGGTGGAGGCGTGGAGTAGAAGGGGTATCTTCTACTTGTCCCATCTACTTGTAGCGGGCTCCCTTAAAACATATGACAGGCTAAAGACTGAGTTTGAGCTTCCGAACCGCATGTTTTTCAGGTTCCTTCAGGTGAGACATGCAGTCCAGACGCAGTTTCCCCAGCGACTTCCCGTACTGGCTCCCAATCCGTTGATGGATATGGTCAAATGCACGGATTCACAAAAACTTATATCTATTTTTTATAATCTTATAACCACTCCTATGGCAACACAAACAGCCTATAAACTCAAACCAAGATGGGAAAGGCACTGTGGTGATATAGAAGATGAGGATTGGGGTGAGGCCCTGGAAGTATGCAAATCAGTGTCGCCTAGGGTGTCGGATAGGCTAACTCAGTTATATATTCTGCATCAAGCCTACCTTACACCTCTTAGACTAAACAGAATTGCCCGTGAGAGGTCCCCTGCTTGCACCCTTTGCGGCCGTGAACCTGGGTCGTTTTACCACCTCCTTTGGACATGCCCTCGCATTCAGGGATTCTGGGGTCAGGTGGTGGCCTTCCTTCATGACGTCATGGGATCCCCCCTTACAATAGACCCAAAATGGTGCATACTGGGTATTTTCCCAGACATAGATCTTGACAAGTATACCAAAACATTCTTACATGAGACAATTTTTTTGGCCAGAAAGACCATTGCTAGGTTGTGGATGAGACAATCACCCCCTGCTGTTTCGGACTGGATGAGAGATGTAAACACTGTACTTCCATATAAAAAATGCATATATATACATAGAGGTTGCCCAAATAAATATAACAAGATCTGGGACAGATGGTTGGAGAGGTCTGAGACATGTGTATGACCCGGAGTGATATAGGTAACTTAGAAATTGAGAGGAGTAACAATCACAGAAATGTCACCGATTGTTATGGTCTGATTTATAGATTTGTTTACCCTTCAAGTACGAAATGTTGCTTACTGTGCAAAATTGTGTGCCCACAATGTAACTGTGGAGGATATTTATACACTGTGCAATCAATGTATGTTATTGTATGTTTATTACCAATAAACGTGTTTAATTAAAAAAAGAAATGTAGTCAAGTGTGAACATGCCCTTACAGTGTTTTTGTCTGATCACTGGTAGAGAGAAGATTGAGGAAATGTTTCTTCTGACTTATAAATTTGATGGATGGTCTATTTTAAAGTGGAACTAAACTATCTCAATAAACATTAACTATTTTTAATCTTTATGTTGCTAACATTAGTAAATTGATAAAAAGGTATATTTGTGGCATTTTTTCTTTCATCCGAAGAGGGCCTTTTTCAGCTAGGCACGCCCTCCTGCTTACATGGCTGAGCTAAAGGCAGGAAGATTCCAGGAAGTAAATGCTGCATACATCATCTGCCCTTACTCAAAATGGCAAGGGGTAGAAATGCTGGGGAAGGGGGAGGGTGTTTTTCAGAGTGATTTCTCAACAAAATAAAGCATAAAGATGTGGATGGATGAGTGAGTTTGCTTTGAATATTAAAGGGATTGTAAAGCTAAAAGGTTTTTTTATATTTATGCATTCTATGCATTAAGATAAAAAACCTTCTGTGTGTAGCAGCCTCCCCAGCACTCCCTAATTACTTACCTGAGCCCCTTCTCTCTCCAGCGATGCCCACGAATGTCTAACCCGCCTGGGACACTCCTCCTGATTGGCTGAAACACAGCAGCGGCACCACTGGTTCCTGCGGCTGTCAATCAATGTCAGCCAATCAGGGGAGAGAAGGGGTGGGGCAGGTCCGGGTTCCGTGGCTGAATGAATACACAGAGCTCTGACTCGGCTGGGGTGCACCCCATAGATAGCTGCTGACTGAGGGGGCACGTGATAGGAGGGAGAGGCCAGGAGCAGCAAAGAGGGACCCCAAGAAGAGGAGGATCTGCTCTGTGCAAAACCAACTGCACAGAGGAGGTAAGTATAAAATGTTTGTTACTTTTTTTTTTTAAATGAGACTTTACAATCACTTTAAAAGTGAATTAAATAGCTTTAATGACTTTGTGGTGCTCAGATACAGTCAAGTTCAACTTTAGTAGGAGGGTGTCTGTGTCCAGTGACCCAGCTACAGACCTATGGCTCACAGTGCACATGTTTTTCCCCAATATTTGTGCATCATAGGCAACACATTCACCTTTCTATATCCTATAGTGGACTAAATGCATAGGTTGAATGTCAGTAGTTAGAAAGAGTAAGTATAAAGTATTTCTGATTGTTTTTGTTTTATATGCTTACTTATTTAACTTTGATGATATGGTTCTTGCTGAGTTGTTGTTGATATTGGTGATCAATTACTAGATGCTGTTACTACTGGATTAATTGTTTATTGCTGACTAAAGCTGGCCATAGACAGCTTGAATTTTGGTCAATTCTTGCTGAATCAGCCGAAGGTTTAGCCGTGGGTAGTCCTGCAAGTACTACCCAGCTTGACAAAAGCTGAATTATAATTTTACTGAGCTGACTGGAAAATTATCGGCACCATTGCATTCAGCACCATAGCCAGCAGTGAAGATTCTTCCAGTCATGCCGTTACTGTGAACTGAACAAGAGCATATTGAGCTGTGTATGGTTACCTTAGGTTTTGGGTCTGTTGGGTTTGTTCCCATTGGCATATGTACAGTGCCTTGAAAAAATATTCATACCCCTTCAAATTTTCGACATATATTGTCATGTTACAGCCAAAAATGTAAATTTATTTTATTGGGATTTTATGTGATAGACCAACACAAAGTGTTATATAATTGTGAAGTAGAAGGAAAATGATAAATTCTTTTCAATTTTTTTTTTACAAATAAATATGTAAAAAGTTTGTCATGCATTTGTATTCAGCCCCCTCTACTCTGATTCCCCTAACTAAAATCTAGTGGAACCAATTGCCTTCAGAAGTCACCTAATTGGTAAACAGAGTCCACTTGTTTGTGAGACATCCCCAAAAAGACTTGAAGGTTTAATTGCAGCGAAAGGTGGTTCTGCAAAGTATTGACTCAGGGGGCTGAATACAAATGCACCCCACACTTTTCACATATTTATTTGTAAAAAATGTTGAAAACCATTTATAATTTTCCCTCCACTTCACAATTCTGTGCCACTTTGTGTTGGTCTATCACATAAAATCCCAATAAAATACATTTATGTTTTGGGTTGTAACATGACAAAATGTATAACATTTCAAGGGGTATAAATACTTTTTTTCAAGACACTGTAAGAAAGGTAAGCTGTTATCCTAATCATTGTCTTGTATATAAAGTGGAACTTTAGTCAGAAAATTAAGTCCTGTTAGATCAATTCATCCTGGCCCTTTCTGCAGGTATAGCTGTGTAAAACATTAAAAATAAGTGTCTATACTATTTAAAATCCAGTAATATACTGTTGCACCCTACTCTGCACATGCTCAGTTGCTCTCTGTTTTTAGGTATTTTTAGGCACTGCTGAATTTGTAGAGGCTGATCTGCGGACAGCCCTAAAACAAAATTAAACCCTCCTGCCCTTTACAGCCAAGGAAGCGGCTTCTGTTTGAACTGCAACTGCCACGGTGCTGCACATGTGATGAAATATAACACCAGCCATTTGATGGTTTGACAGTTTGGTTGAGGACACAAGTAAATGCGACAGTTTGCATTTCCAACATTCCAGGAATGTAACTGTTTTATGAAACCGGTAAATCGATGGGTATAGTTCTGCTTTATGATTTACTGCTGGGGCTTTGGGTTTCAGCAAAATGGCAGTCTCCAATAGGAAGAAACATGCAATTTACAGCACACACTAATTTTGGTAGTATAATTATTAATGCAGAATGTATGTTCTTTGCTAAAAAACATTATTTTTTATCAAGCTGTGATTGGTAAAGTTCCGCTTTAAGTAGAATAGTAGCTATGTGGAGTTTTCTCATTGTGTTTGCATCAGGACAGAAGTGCATAGTTTGAACATCTGTAGTTTGAAAACAGCAGGAGCGTGGAGACAGAAGTAATTCATTGGAAAGAACATGTGTTTGATTTTACTAATATTTTTTGAAGATGTCTGGTTTAGCTTAGTGCAATACTTGTTTGGCAGTTGTTTTAATTTTGTTCTTTGGAAGCTGGGTTGCTGTCCTGTTTGTATGCAGATTTTTAGGCTATATGGTGACATTGCGTGGTTGGATTCTTTGGCTTGTGCTCGTCAGTCTGAAAGGAGGAAGCTATCCAAGCCAATATTTTCCGTTGTTCTACCTTGCAAAAATCCACCTCTTCCTTAAGGCGGGGTTTACACTATAGTGCGAATTGGATGCAGGTTCCCCACATCCAATTCACAATAGCAGGATAATGTGACCGGCTCTCTGTGGAGCCAGTTCACACATCTCTGCAGCAGCTGTGCGAATTTGCACAGGGGTCCTGTACGTCTTTTGGCCCGTTTCAGGTCTGAATTCAGCCCAAAATTCGGCCCGAAATCGGACCTGAAACAGTGAATGAAAATGCACAGGACCCCTACTGGGAGCCACTGCATGCTGAGATGTAAACCCAGCCTAAGGACTGTGCATTAGAGGGGCAGTGTGAACATCTGTGTTATGTAAGAGTGAGGACTATGGACCAAAAATATGTATCTTGTGATGTGTCACTGCATAACTCTTATAGTGAAGTAGATGTTGATACAGAGGTTGCAAGCAAAGCTGTTTATGAAAATGGAGACCCTTCCTGGCATAGGATGGTAGTCCCCGAGTAAGAAACTGCTTTGCCAAAAGAGACTTTTGCATTTCATGCTATAAACCAGGCAAGTATTGTGAATGAGTTAACAAACTTTGTGAATGGACAGCTCTTATGTTTAAGGATAATTTGTACTTTGTTATAGAGACATAGTCCAGGGATTAAAATAAATATTGAAAGAGACATTTCCACTTGAATTTGAAAATTTGGAATTCAAATCAACAATAATAGTCGTGTTCCCTATTATGAATGCAACTTACTCTTCAAGGGATCACGACTACTGACGAGACAAGTTACTTTACAAGTAAGGAGAACCGTATTTACCTTTGAGGTAAAGGGGAGAATAGAAAGAACAAATTCACACAGGGTAAAAATATCAAAAAGGGGTAAATAAAATTAGGGACCTGATACAGAGATATTGTTTCATGTTTAATAGGAATTTGTATTCTCGACAGGTAAGTGTTTCAAACAATTGAGTAAGTGTTATGAACGGACCA
>BLSH010479449.1:164086-178310 GCA_018402905.1 Glandirana rugosa | reverse complement strand
CGTTCTACAGCGTTCCCGACCTGTGAGCCCCAGCCTCTGATACCTGTTCCTGCGTTGTTCTGCCTCCTGTTTGACCCGGCTTGTCCCGACCTGTTGTCTGCCTCCTGCTCCGACCCCGGCTACCCTTGACCATCCGATTGTCTGCTCCTGTGTACCTTTGCTGCCCGCCCGTGTATCGAACCTTGCTTGGACTCTGACTACTCTTTTGCCTGATCCTTTGTACCTTCTTGCCTGCCCGTTGCCGACCCTGCCTGAACGACCACCCGTCTACCTGCACGCCTCCTGGAGCTTCGCTACATCATCGGTGATCCTCCAGCCCTCGTGCCATCCCGCACTCTTGGGCCTCTGTCCCCACTACCAGGGGTCCTTGAATCGGGTGCACAAGAGCGGTTGTTCCCTGCACAAGACAGACTCCACCGTCAGGTACGTGACAGGAATGGTTCACAAATAAACATATCCAGGTGTTAGAATGGCCAAGTCAAAGTCCAGACCTGAATCCAATCGAGAATCTGTGGAAAGAACTGGAAACTGCTGTTCAAAAACACTCTCCATCCAACCTCACTGAGCTTGAGCTGTTTTGCAAGGAGGATTGGGCAAAAATTTCAGTCTCTCGATGTGCAAAACTGATAGAGACTTCCCCAAGCGACTTACAGCTTAATCTCAGCAAAAGGTGGCGCTACAAAGTATTAACTTAAGGGGGCTGAATAATTTTGCACGCCCAATTTTTCAGTTTTTTATTTGTTAAAAAAGTTTGAAATATCCAATAAATTTCGTTCCACTTCATGATTGTGTCCCACTTGTTGTTGATTCTTCACAAAAAATTACAGTTTTATATCTTTATGTTTGAAGCCTGAAATGTGGCAAAAGGTCGCAAGTTCAAGGGGGCCGAATACTTTCGCAAGGCACTGTATGTGCAATCCTTAGAGAAATGGGAGAAAACAAGCAAATACAGTCTATCTCAAAAGAAGAGAAGGATAAAGAGGAAGGGGTAGATAGGACTTGAAAGGTGCTCAGTGGGGAAGAAGCAAACCAACTCCACATCCTTTCTGTCCACTGAGTCTGGGTAAGTGGGTCCAGTGGAGGCCTCCATAGGAGAGGGCTGCATGTGAGGCAGAATCTGACTCTTGAAGCCATGTTTTCGTGATTGCAAGAAGGTTAAGGGAGTGGGAGACAAAAAGGTCCTGGACAGAAGTGAGCTTGTTACAGACAGAGCGGGAATTCCAGAGGGGCATTCCAGGTGAGGGAGGGGGGTTTTGGGAGCAGGGGGATCGAGATAAGATTGAGAAGATTGTGACTGATGCTGGAGGAGGGAGGGTGCCTGGTGGGGGTGAGATATTGGAGGACCGGGATTAATGAAGATACCCCCAGAGGTTAGCAGAAGAAGGAGAGTAAGGAAAGTAAGATGGGAGTGGGATCTGTATGAGTGCATGTACTTCTCTGTCCTGGTGTGTGGGTCAGCAGGTGGGTTAAGTATTAGTAGGAGGTGATGAGAGTAGTAGTAGAGAGAGGGTAGAAGTGATGATGATATATACAAGTGTTGGGATGGAGAAGAGGGGAAAATAAGTGAGAATTTGAAAGCAGAGGATACTAGTATGAGAAGGCAGAGTAGAGGGGACATATTGAAGGGTAGTGGTGATAGGATTCAGACTTGCAGGATGCCTTCCAGAGTTCTTTGTGTTTTTTCTTGCTGCTTTTGTTATTCTGCTTTAGTGCTGTGTTCAACTGCTGATTACTCCTGCAGAAAAATTGCTCATGGCAGGAAAAATTGCTCTGCCTAAACCCCCTGTCTCTGACTTCCCCCATGGACACAACTAAATATATAATGAGATGATCACATGAGGAAATCTTCCACACCCTAATTAGGGACTGATAAAGAACACATGAAATTGGGGGAGGAATGGTCAAAGAGACACAGACCACAGTCATAAAGATGAGTTTCTCTAATATACCAAAAGGATGTGAGAATCATTAATTAGCAAATGGCCAAGTTATACATAAAAAACAAAACTTCTATGCCTTACCCCAGTTATAGCAGAGTTTTTGCAAAGCAGTGAGACAGTTTGAATTGCTTGAGAGACAGTTGCATATCCCAGTTATAGCAGAGTCTACAACCCCTATATCCACCTTTCCTCACCACATACCTCTTTTACTGCCGCTATACCCACCTCTCCTCTCCATATACTCCTACTACTGTCCCTATACCCACCTTTTCTCTCACAGGCACTTTCCATAGTCTCCCATTGCACAGACAGTCCCCTTATTTCTCCATTACCCTTTTCTTCTCTCCATATTTCTCCACTTTTAGTCCTTACACTATTTCCTCCTTCTCAGTAATTGCTGGCAGCCCTATGCTCGCCCCCCTCACAGGTCACAGTCACCTGCCCTTTCATAACACATCTGCCCTTATGGTGTCTCCTCAGCTCCTCCATTCAGATACGGCGCCCCGGTCATCTTCCCTTTTACACAGCCCTCCGCTTTCCCTGCCCCTCCTGCCCGTGCCCCGTATCCCGCCCTGGATTTTCTCTCACTCTCTCTCCTGCTGCCTCCATCGCTGCACAGTGCACAACACTTTGATCTGGCCACTGTCCTCACTTCCAGCTTTCAGTGGGTGGGCTGGCTATAACAATGCTCCCTGCATCCCTATTGGCGTTAGAGTTGCTCTGGAGGTTTCATGCCGGCCTTTTCGTAAACACTTGCCTTTTAAGAATCACTTTGGTCTGTAAATGATGGGGTTGGACTGGCAGGCCGACACCAGAGGGGTGACACCATTGCATTCTAATAGCAGAGACTATCCACTGTCAGAATATACTGATCAGTGACTGCAGCTTATTGGCTGTAGGCGTTTATCGATTAAAGTTTTCTAGCTTGGCCATTCTAACAATCAACTTCTATCAAACGGGGAGGGTCACACACAACAAGATCTGGCTGGTCCATGCTGAACCAGCCAAATTTTGATCCATCTGTACCCACCTTAAGCCATAAAAAGATGAATCCCCACTTCATACACTGGATCTTGCTGAGCATATAGCAAATATATGATCTACTGTCTTTCTCAACCTTTTTAATTCTGAGGAACCCTTAAAATAACTTTCCAGTCTCACTGAACCCTTGCTAATAATTACTATATCTAAAGCTCATGGTTCATGGTGTGATGGTCACTGGGAAGATGGCAGACAGCTAAAAAGATAATGTACATGAGTGGTTACTTACAGTATCTGAGAGGCAGAAATTGCTCATTGCTCAGGAAACCCCCAATTCCACTGAACTGATCTACAGTATCCCCAGAAAAAGCTGGAGAAGCTGTTATGCATATTGAGGCAGATCTTATCAGGTACTAAATATTTTCATAACATTATATTTGAACATATTTATAGTATGGTCATGCACACGATCCCTTAGCATTTTGTAGCACACAGACCAGATTGGTCTGGCAATTTGGTCGCAGATTCCATTTCCTTTTCGGCACACATCTTCACATTCTGAGACAGTAAACAGGCCATGCAGAACTTTTTTTTTTTCATTCTAGGGGTACTCCAGGAACTACAGAGTATTACAAAAAATGAGAACTTTAATCTGAACTAGAACTTCAGGGTGAAGGCACCCCCTTTGAAGTTGTAGTACTGAGCAGCACACAAACAGGATTCGTAGCAGAGATGCAGTCCTAAATGCACAAGTAAGCAACAACTATTTCCCATAGGAGTTGAGGAAAGTCTTTAGATCCAAAGAGACTGTTTCTGATTTCCAGAGCGCAATTGCAGGGTCAGCAAACTTCAGTTTTTCAGCAGCCTGTGTCCTGGGTCTGTGGTGGACTCTAAGAGGGTACTCCAGGAAGGATAATCACAAAAGTGATGCAGTTGAAGATGATACTCTCAGGGATGCCACAGCCCTTAGGCTGGGTCTTACTCCCCCAGGAACTAGAGAGTTCTGCTCCAGGCCCAAGCCCTTTTTTTACCTCCCTCAGTTCCCTGCTGGTCACCTACATATCGACCAGGGTTTGGATGAAAGAATATTAACAGGCAGGCTAGGATCTGATCTCTCCCACCCACTATGTCCCTGGACTTCATAGAATACAGGGGGGAGCATTTCAGCCCAAGCCAATAAAACCCAGAGCAGACCTGTTAATCAATAGGTGCTCTCCCTGGTTACAGGGAACCAAAAACCTAAATTTAGCAGAAACCCTGACCACAGTAGGACTGAGGGAGCTACGATTTTTATCAACTTTCCTAGCTAAGGAAGAGCTGCTGATTTGCGGCACACTTTTATAACCTGTCTGTGACCACTACATCATCATGACTGGTAGCAAACCCATGTAGGATCAGAGCAAGGACACCTCCCAATACTTCATTGAAGCTGTTTTTTTCTGCTCCAGAACTACTCAGATTTGATAAGCTAAGGAAGAGGAATGACTACACTTTAATTGATAGTTCTTTATATACATGTGCCTGGCAATTAGATGCACCATAAAAATTATTTTCTAAAACTTAAAGGAGAAGTATGACCAAAGATTTTTTGGCCCTACTTCCCCCTATT
The DNA here is from genome assembly GCA_018402905.1 of Glandirana rugosa. Classification (NCBI taxonomy): domain Eukaryota; kingdom Metazoa; phylum Chordata; class Amphibia; order Anura; family Ranidae; genus Glandirana; species Glandirana rugosa. The sequence goes on along the minus strand of BLSH010479449.1, from coordinate 173,780 downwards.
GATCACAGGAGTGCAGTTTGTTCTGCACCAACTAAAGCCAGTCCAGGCTGGGGAAAAATCCAGACTTTACTGTCGGGATCCAGCCAGATGCCTGGACCGGCAGCTGGCCTCTCCTCTGGATCCAGCTGCTCCCTCCCCAGCCAAGCGCTCCAGTGAGTGCTGGAGGGGCAGAGCAGGAAGCTGATGGCTGACACTTTCTGTTCAGAGCAGATGAGAGAACTGAGTGATCAGCGGTGTTTGATCGCTCAGTTCTCAGTGCAGAGGTGGTGGGGGACAGATGGGGCATTGGATCAATGCTGCATCCACCTAGGTGAGTTTTAGTTTTTTTTTTTGTTTTGTTAATACCTCATACTTCTCTTTAAAATAACCATTTTAGATAATAACAGTTTCTGGAGTTTTGCAAAAGGGCCTGTTCATACATGTCTGTTTTTTTTCATGCAGAGACATGCAGGTCAAGTAGAAATCACATTCTGTCCTTTGTGCTGCAGTACATGTGTGTTATCATTCACACTGCACACACACAGAGCCAGGCTTTTTTTCAGCAGGAACATGGGGGAACGCAGTTCTGGCATCTCCAGCACTGAATGTATGTAATGGCAATGGGTGCTGGAGTGTCTGTTGATGCTGGCTGCAGGGGGAACTATTGTCACTGAGTGGGGGGGTGAAGTCTCTTGTTGCAAGAGGTTTATTGTTGCCTTGGAGATCTATTGTAGCTGGTGGGAGGATCTGTTGTTGCTGTGGGGGCAGTTGTTGCTGTGGGGGGCAGTTGTTGCTGGGAGGGGTCCATTGTTGGCTGCTGCTGCTTTTATTGCTTTCTAATTATAATGAACAAATTCCATACAAATTACTCAGCAACACAAAATTATACTTGGTTCTGTATTCTCTAAAAGGGGCGGTACTGGGGGGTGGGAACCAAAAGATATTGCTCGGAGGTGGGTAGGAGGTGGAGACAAGAGATGACTATAAAGGTGGGGGGGTACCTGCAGGAAAAGTATAAATCCGGATGTCACAGAGCTTGGATACCGAGCTTGCCAGTTCTTCTTTAGTTTATATAATAAGAAACAATATCCCTGTTTGCCAGCCTGGAAAGAAATATATAAAATAATTGTTAATTGCTTTCTTGGAAAAACTAAACTCCAGCTTCTTCAAATATCAACTGTCTTGTGAAATATTAAATGAGAGGTCATTGGATTCGTTTCTGCAGAAAATAAACCACACTGTGCTGAACATTTGCTTTAATTCCTTCTCATTTTTTTGGACCACGAGTGTTTATTGCAAACAGGCGGTAAGCAGCCGCAGAATAAGGAATTGTTCTGTTATTCTTCACAGTTGACTGCTGAGCATCTGTATCAAAGTGAGGCCAGCTGCACTCTTTGTAGCTGCATGTATCTCATACCAGGCGGGGGGAATAGGCTGAAAGTGTTGTGTCAGTAAGCACATTCTATTATAATACTTGTAATGCTGGCTTACATTTGTTATTTCAAACCAGTGGAATTATTTGAAAAGGTAATGCATTGATCTAGTTTTGTGTTTATCTTCAGGTCCATACAACCCAACGGTCTCAAATCAAATTTTATAGAATTATCCTGATTTATTGTGTCTTTCAAGAGGCATGCTTGTAAAAATTGCACAAAGGTATGGTCTAATTGAGGATGAAGTGTGGGCATATAGCAGGTAGGGAGTCTAAGGAGTGAAGGGTAAAACTTAAGCCTGGAGAAGAAAAAATGGACTTTAAAAAAATGGTTAAAAATGTAAGCTCTATGTGTAAAGGGGTGCAGGTCTTACCTGATTGGAGGTTGAAGGTCAAATGGGAAGGGCGTAAGCGCAAAGGTTGTTCAAGTGAAGGATGCTGGGTATTCATTCTGGAAAGTTCAGACAAAGAGGAAGTTTCCCACTCACCCACTGGCTTCATATACACATAGCCTATTTTGACCGCCAGCCGTGGGAAACCGCAAAACGTGGCAAAATCGTGCAGTCAAAACATTCATTCCCTGAACGCGATTCTTCTATGTTCAGAAGAGGGAGGTTGAAGCTCCCCTAACTGCAGCAGCTCCTAAATGATGCTAAAAGCCTATATGTATATGGACAAAATATATATATATGGGCCAAAAATACCAAAAACTCCTAAACTCAAGTTTAGGAGCTGTAGTATACATGAATCCTTAGACTTGCGGTTCATGCGGTAAGTGAAGGTTGTGGGGAGGTATTAATGAAAAAAAGAAGTAATAATAATTTGCGGGTCTGGGGGTGGTGAGCAGTTAATTCTTGAATTGTTGCAAAACAGGTGGCATATCTGGAGTATGGCATTTCCACTTGGATGGTTATTGGTGGTTTTTCCCAGGAAAAACCTGTATGTAAAAACATGTATACATTTAAAAAAAATGCACCACTTTCCTCTGGGGAAAAAGTAAGTGTGTGAGTTGATAACATCTTCAAGCTGGTTGGGACATGGGTGATTCTAGTTATAAATTGTGCTTATAAATGTCACATTCCTGATATGTGTCTGTGGTATCATGTACTTGTCAGTGGTGTATTTTGGTTTTGTGCTGCCTTAGGCAAGACTAAAAATGGGCGCCCTCCCATCTACGTGTGTCCTTCCCCAGCTGCTTTAAAATCGCGCATGCCCATGTAACTGTGACAATCGGCGTAAATCTTACTATCCATAGGCAATGCTTTTAAAGCCTTTATAGGTTACCACTTTAGATTTGCAGAGGAGGTCTGGTGCTACAATTACCATGAGCTGATGTTCATGGTGATACCTCACATTGCGTGAGTGCGGGACCGACACGTGCGTTCGCCTTTGCATGCAAGCATGGGAGCATTGGGGCACTTTATTTTTATTTTTTTTATTTATTTTATTATTATTATTTATTTTATTGTTTACACTGTTGCTTAAATTTTTTTTTAATCACTTTTATTGATGTCACAAGGAATGTAAACATCCTTGTGACAGCAATAGGCATGTGACAGGTACTCCTTATGGAGACATCTGGGGTCTATAAGACCCCAAATTCCTCCTCTGCACTTAAAAGCATTGAAAACACCAAGATCAGTGTTTTTCAATGCTTTAGATTTTTTCAAAACTGGCGTTGATGGTTCCCGAGTAAACCGGAAGTGATGTCATGTCATCGCTTCCGGTTTACTGTTACGAACAGCTGAGCATAGCCGATCCCGGCTTTGCTTGGCTATCCGGCCAGCCGGAAGATGCATCGGCTGGTAGCTCAGGTCTCCCAATGGGAAGGGAGAACCCGGGAGAGACACGGAAGGCAGCAGGAGGGGGGCGTCCTCTCCTGCTGCTTGTAATAGCAATTGGGCGGTTAGTAAGCAGTTCCGATTGCTATCACAAGAGAGCCGCAGGCATCATCCTAGTATAGACGCTGCCCCCCTCTAAAAAATGCAGCCCCAGGCAAACGCCTTGTTTGCCTCACTGTAAATACGCCCCTGGTACTTGTATTAAAAAGCATCCTGTTCTCTTTGTATTTCTTCCTTTGTGTTAAATACCTGGTAATCTTGCAAGTTCCCCTGCTTTTCTATTTCAAATCACGTTACGTAAGTAAGCACATCCATCCCAGCTTGGTCAGTTTTCTGGTTGTGTTGGGCCTGCCTGTCATCCAATGGCCAGACTTGTCCTGACTTGAGTTGAGCGAACCCGAAACTGTAAAGTTCGGGTTCGTACCGGACTTTAGGGTGTCAGTGTCCCGAACCCGGACATTTGAGAAAAAGTCCGGGTTCGGGTATTTTTTCGTGCCTGTTGAATAGCTGCAGGGCAGCCAATCAACAATCGTTTCACTTGTTTGCCCTTAGAAGTCATCACAGCCATGCCTACTAATGGCATGGCTGTGATTGGCCAGTGCATCATGTGACCCAGCATCTATATAAGCTGGAGTCACATAGTGCTGCATGTCACATCATCTCATACTAGTATAGGGAGAGGATCCTGCTGCTGCTGTGAGGGACAGATTGGCTTTAGAAAATCATCTCATACTAGTGTAGTGAGAGGATGCTGCTGCTGTGAGGGGCCGATTAGCTTTAGAAAATCATCTCATACTAGTGTAGGGAGAGGATGCTGCTGCTGCTTTGAGGGACAGATTAGCGATTTATTGGTGGGTGGGTGCTAGAGGAGTTTTTTGTTTGCTAGAGTACATTTTGTTTGCTAAGCAAAGTTCCTCATATAAAACCTAAGCATTTTTTCTGTTTGTTAGGTGGGTGTTTGCAGCCATTTTTGCAAGTGCAGTGCACTTGCAACTGCTTGTGTGTCAGGGACTCTACTTTAATCATTTTCTGTTAGTTCGGTTGGCAACATTTTGGCATATTTAAATACTGCTTTTACATTGCAGTAAGACAAATTAAAAAAAAAAAAATCTGTGCAAAATATTACATTTGCGGCCAGCGGGGCATCTCTTGCACAAAAATAAACATTGCTGTTTTTTAAAAAAAAGAATAATAAATAGTGCTACATAGTACATTTGCACCTTGATGTGCATTTCTTGCACAAAATTAAAAAGTGCGTCGACATTGCTGGTTTTAAAAAAAAAAAAATAGTGCTACATCCACCTCCTCCATTTTTTTTTTTTATGTGATTTTAAGTTATTTCCCTATCCACATTTGTTTGCAGGGCACTTGTCCTACTTTTACCCCCATTTTGCTTCCTTTTGCAGCCCTCTAGCCCTTTCCAGGACGTTTTTAGAGCCATTTTAGTGCCCAAAAGTTCGGGTCACCATTGACTTCAATGGGGTTCGGGGTCAAGTTTGGGGCCAAACTCGAATTTTTTTGCGAAGTTCAGCCGAACCCGCTGAACCCGAACATCCTGGTGTCCGCTCAACTCTAGTGCTGACATGCCCCTCTGCACAGTTAATCACTGGGAAGATCAGTGTAAGGGCTCATTTACACAGGGCAGTTGAAAACCTTTTCTGAATGCTGAAAACTTGACAGCTGGAAACCAACTGTGAAAAACGTCTGTTTTACATCTTTTACATACTGACTGAGTTTATGCGAGTTTAGCAGCAGTTATGAACTCTTGAGGTCAGAAGCATTTTTTAAAGATAACCTCAGGAGACCCTCCCAAATGCCCACAATGAATGAAAACAAGTAAATTATTAACCATTTCAGCCATTCTGTGAGAGAAAAGAGAGCAGCAGCAGAGAGAACAGTGTGCTTATTTTTTGTGTTTTCACTATGGATCCCATCATGAGCATGTGTGAGGGAATGCTCCTGATGTTGCTGAGGCTCTAAAGGTGAAGAAAATTGCTACTGGACACAACATTTTTATATGTTCAAAAATTATCAGAAATGTTTTTCCCTTTAAAAATGCACAAACGCGTGTTACACGTGGTTCCAAGCATTTGGGGCTAAAGAATTGTGTAAGTTGTTTAAAATCTCCCATCTCTGTACCTCTGTCTACCACCCGCAAAGGGATGGTCTTGTGGAGAGGTTTATCAAAACACTCAAGAGCATGTTAAAAAAGGTGATGGACAAAGATGGGAGAAAATAGGATTTTTTAACTTACCGTAAAATCCTTTTCTCTGAGTTCATTGACAGACACAGCCTCCATACTTGACAAGTGGGGTTTATGCACATCCTACTAGGAGTAGACTAGGCAGAACGAAGTTCAGAAAAAAAAAGCAAGCTGACCTCTCCCAGGGGGCCATCCTCACTCAGCATATAACCCCCCAGCTCTGCATAGCATATCAGTTCGTAACAAGCCGTACAAATGCAACACAGAGGGGCGGGTGCTGCGTCTGTCAATGAACTCAGAGAAAAGGATTTTACGGTAAGTTAAAAAATCCTATTTTCTCCTACATTCATTGACAGACGCAGCCTCCATACTTGACAAGTGGGGATGTCCCAAAGCAGAGTCATTCAAGAGGGGTGGGTCAAACAATAACAACTGTACCCAACAGTATCCTCTCAGGAGGTGCCAGCCACGCCTACACTGCCGCCTGCAAAACTTTGCGGCCAAAAGCAGCATCCACGGATGCTAAAGCTGGAGGTTAAAGTATTTGTGAGTAAGAATAGAGACTTTTTCTCTCACCTGCCCAGACTGACCACAGCTATACAGCATGACATAATTACGGAACCAGGTGTCCGCGTAAATGTAAAGCCCTATAGAATACCCGAGGCCAGGCACGAAGCAGTTGCAAATGAAATAAAGAACATGTTAGAGCTGGACGTGATAGAGGAATCCCACAGTGACAGGTCCAGTCCCATAGTATTAGTCCCAAAACCAGATGGAACGATAAGGTTTTGTAACAATTTCAGAAAGTTGAACAGCGTGTCCAAATTCAATGCGTATCCAATGCCTCGGGTGGACAAGCTGGTTGACAGGTTGGGAAGTGCCTGGTACATAACTATGTTAGACCTGACTAAAGGTTATTGGCAGATACCCCTAATGGAGTCTGCAAAAGAGAAAACTGTTTTCTACCCCCAAGGGTTCCTTTCAGTATAAGCGGATGCCTTTTGGCTTGCATGGTGCTCCTGCCTCGTTCCAGGGGATGATGGATAACTCCTTAAGACCACATCGCCAATACGCAGCTGCCTATTTGGACGACGTAGTCATCTACAGCCCAGATTGGGAATCCCATTTGCCCCGGGTGCAAGCAGTATTAGTTTCTCATAAGAAAGCTGGACTCACTGCCAACCCCAGAATGCATGCCATAGGCTTGGAGGAGGCCTAATATCTTGGCTACATTATTGGCCGGGGGCTGATCAAACCTCAGATCAATAAAATTTGAGGCAGTTCAAAAGTGGGTCCAACCTATAAATAAAAAGCAAGTTCATGTATTTCTTAGGATCACAGGATACTACAGGCATTTTATTCCCAGTTTTGCCACCATTGCAGCCCCACTGACAGATCTGACGAAGGGTAGAGGGTCGGTCATGATCAAGTGGAATCAGGAGGCAGAGAAGGCATGTCAAATGTTGAAGCAAGCCCTTTATGTAAAACCTGTGCTCGTGACCCCAGATTTCACAAAGGAGTTTGTGGTACAGACAGACGCCTCTGATGTGGGACTGAGTGTTGTACTGTCCCAGGTCAGAGACAGGGAGGAGCACCCAGTGATCTATCTTAGCAGAAAGCTCAGGAGACATGAGAAAAACAATGCCATTGTTGAGAAGGAATATTTAGCCATCAAATTAGATGCCCTGAAATATTACCTGTTGGGGAGACTATTCAAATTAGTCACTGACCATGCCCCTCTTAACCACTTCAGATCCGCGCTATAGCCGATTGATGGCTACAGCGCGGATCTAAATCGCCGGGAGGCTGTCAATAGACGTCCTCCCCTTTCCGCGCTCCAGGGCTCATTCTTGCAGCCACCATCACCGCGCGCGCTGCCGCGCGCCGCGTGAGCATGCCCGCGGGTCGGGCGGACTCTATATCCGCCGGAGACCCGCGATCTCTTCACAGAGCGCAAGAACGGGGAACCGCTGATGTAAACACAGCGGTTCCCCGCTCTGTGTTAAGGGAGGGCATGACAGATCTACTGATCCCGGGATCAGTTAGATCTGTTATGTCCCTGTCAGCCCCACCCCCACACAGTTAGAACACATACAGGCAACACATTTAACCCCTTCACTGCCCCTTAGTATTAACCCCTTCCCTGCCAGTGGCATTTATACAGTAATCAGTGGCTATTTTTAGATCTGATCTCCGCATAAATGTCATTGGTCCCAAAAAAGTGTCAAAAATGTCAGGCAATATCGCAGTCCCAATAAAAATCGCAGATCGCCGCCATTACCAGTAAAAAAAAAATAAAATAAATAAAAACGCCATAAACCAATTTCCATAGTTTGTAGGCACTATAACTTTTGCGCAACCCAATCAAAATACGCTTATTGTGATTTTTTTACCAAAAATATGTAGAAGAATATATGTTTTTTTATTTTTTATTTTTGGATATGTATTATAGCAAAAAGTAAAAAACAATTGTTCTTTTTTCAAAATTGTCGCTCTTTTTTGTTTATTGCACTAAAAATAAAAAACGCAGAGGTGATCAAATACCACTAAAAGAAAGCTCTATTTGTGGGGAAAAAAGGGCATCAATTTTGTTTGGGTACAACGTCGCATGACCGCGTAATTGTCAGTTAAAGGGTGACAGCGCTGAAAACTGAAAATTGGTCTGGGCAGGAGGGGGGGATAAGTGCCCAGTAAGGAAGTGGTTAAATGGATGTGTGATAACAAGGAGAAAAACAGTCGGGTGACAAGGTGGTTCCTTGCTCTGCAAGCATTCAAATTCACAGTGGAGCATACAGCGGGAAAACTCCAGAATAATACAGATGCCCTTTCCCGTGTTCACTGTCTGGTTGGGACAGTTGCTGCAGGGGCTTGAGCAGAGGGAGGGTAATATAACGTTATACAAGGCGAGGTGATCGATGGAAGACACGTGTCGCTTCACATGTGTTTATTTGCAGTGTGTTTATTTTGCAGTCCAGGTTTTACCAGCTACCTTGGCAGGGTTGTTTCCGGACCAGATTTTGTGGTCCACTGGAGTCCACCATCAGGTGGTTTAAATAATCAGCAGGAGAGCAGAGTTTTGCTCTGGCCTGGGACTTAGGAGTCATCAGCCTGAGAGAGCTGACATATGGAAGTTTGCTTATGGACTGAGACAAAAAAGGTTTGCACTGTCTGTTTTGCGGGTGTCTGGGAGAAGACCTGCACCGCTCATCTAGGAAAAATGTAAATGTTTAGTTAGTGCCTGGATGGCGAGTATTTACTTTCTGTTTTGTTTATTTGATCTCTACATGCAACCTTTTTAATAAACCTGGCTACAAGCCAGATTTTAAGCAAACCTGCTGTTTGGACTGCCTCCTTTTTCCCAGGGAATGTGATCCCCAGTAAGCTAACCCCCATAACATATATACATATATATATATATATATATATATATATTACACTGTGTGTGTGTATATATATATATATATATATTGATTCACTGCCTGCACTGTATATATAGTCTACATGGAATGCACTGTATATATATATATATATATATATATATATATAGTAAACCTTGGATTGCGAGCATAATTCATTCCAGAAACATGTTTGTAATCCAAAGCACTTGTATATCAAAGCAAATTTCCCCATAAGAAATAATGGAAGCTCGGATGATTCGTTCCACAACCATTTATTCATAAGTTTTTTAGTTTATAGTCCATATAAAAAGATTATAGCAATGTGATAGGTTGTGTAACCATAAAATGTCCATCCACAAACAGGCCTGTACTGGCCATCGGGACTACGGGAGTTTCTGGCCTCGTCCTCACAGGGGTCCCCGTGATCTACCCGTTAATCACCGCCAGTCAGCTGATGAGTAGATCTGGGATTCAACTGCAGAGAAGCGCAGGGAGCGGCTGTGTATGAAGTTCACATTCATGTGTTACGCTGCTCCCTGGCGGCCCCGCCCCCTCCTCTCTCCTCATCCATCCCAGGTGATGTCACAAACCAATTGGAATGGACGAGGAGAGAGGAGGGGGCGGGGCCGCCAGGGAGCAGCGTGACACATGAATGAGAAATTCATACACAGCCGCTCCCTGCGCTTCTCTGCAAGAAAAAGAAAAGACTGGTAACACTAGTATGTGTCGGCGAGGGACGCGAAGAGACGTCAACTTAGGGTCTAGATGAGTAGTCGACTGACCGCCACTAATTGCCCATCTAGTGCCCCTGGGGACACTCCTGCTCCGGTCTTTGAGGGCA
>BLSH010479449.1:136694-163789 GCA_018402905.1 Glandirana rugosa | reverse complement strand
ATGTACCCTTATGTGCCCTGATGTGCCCCGATGTGCCCCCATGTGCCCTGATGTACCCCCATGTGCCCTGATGTACCCCGATGTGCCCTGATGTGCCCCCATGTACCCCCATGTGCCCTAATGTGCTCTGATGTGCCCTGATGTGCTCCATGTGCCCTAATGTGGCCTGATGTGCCATGATGTGCCCTGATGTGCCCTAATGTGCCTGATGTGCCATGATGTGGCCTGATGGGCCCTAATGTGCCACGATGTGCCCTAATGTGCCTGATGTGCCATGATGTGCCCTGACATGCCCTAATGGGCCCTAATGTACCCTGATTTGCCCTGATGTGCCCTAATATACTCTGATGTGCCCTGACATACCCTAATGTGCCTGATGTGGCCTAATATGTCCTGGTGTGCCCCCATGTGCCCTAATGTGCCTGATGTGCCCTAATGTGCCCTAATGTGCCTGATGTGCCCTAATGTGCTCCATGTGCCCTGATGGGCCCTCATGTGCTCCATGTGCCCTGATGTACTGTACCCTGATGTACTGTACCCTGATGTGCTGTGCCCTGATGTGCTGTGCCCTGTAATCTGATGCGCTGCACCCTGATGTGATGTGTGCTGTGCCCTGATGTGCACTGTACCCCGATGTGCGCTGTGCTCTGTACCCTGATGTGTTGTGCCCTGTTGTGCTGTGCCCTGATGTGTCCTGTGCCCTTTGCCCTGATGTGCACTGTACCCTGATGTGCCCTGGGCCTGTCTGGATGAAGTCCAGGGCCAAATTTTTGTCCCAGTCCAGCCCTGTCCACAAATGGCAGCCTCCACAAGGGGAAGCAAAATCCAGCAGGAGCTACAGAGTATAAAAGAGGAGAGAGGCGCCTCTAAGTGTAGCACTATGGTTACATTTAATGAAGGTACAATATTTAGCAACTCACATGGTTAATGATAAAAACAGGCACATCTACGTATGCAAGCAGCCAGGGGTAAAGCTGTCCATATAGACCGTCCTCCATTAATTGTACCTTCATTAATTGTAACCATATTGCTACACTTAAAGGAACTTCTCTTCTCTTTTATACTCAGTTGTGACGTGGCGCTACTTGTATATCAAGACATGGCTTGTATATCAAGTAAAATGTATTTAAAAATGTTGCTTGCTTTGCAAAACGCTCTTAAACCAAGTTACTCTCATAACTTTAAAACTTTCCAGACCACATGAATCAGCACCAGAGCACACTGAGCAGACCTTACTCAAATCAAGGCTCTCTGATAAGCAGACATCATCTAAATGTACCTATCTGCTCTCCTGTTAAACAGAGAAAGCCAAAAAATGATATACACTCACTAACACCCAAACTAGGAGGGCGCTACAACTTCATAAGAGCATCTACGGTCTTAAGAAATCAGCAAGTAAAGCAGACCCCTGTTTCTACTCTAAGAATAAAAAAGACAGATGGATATGCATCCTTATCTATGTTGATTAGGGATGGGCGAATGCTTCGGCCCGAGCATAAGTTCGGGCCGAACTTTCGCTGTTTGGCCGTTCAGCGAACAGCCGAACAAATGGGTCGTTCGGCGAACAACTGAACAAATGGTTCGTTCGACCGTTTGTTCGCCCCCCCCCCCAACCGACCCATTGCGGCGCTGAACAGTGCATTGCAAGCCCTGATTGGCTGAAGCAGTGAAAGCTTCAGCCAATCAGGGCACAGAGCACTGTCAGAGTCATGATTGGACACTGTCATCATAACTTTATCCAATCATTGCTCATTCCCTCTCCCCAGTATTAAAGTATTCTTTCAAAGGCAGCCATTTACAGTGTGATTTTGTCGTGGAGAGAGATAGAACAGGGCTCTGTTCAGTGCTATTAGTTAGTTAATGTGCTATACTGTGCTATTGTGCTTCAACTGTCAGTGTAGAATATTAGTTTAGTGTCAGTCTAGGGATAGTGTGAGTGTAGTGAGGAGGAACATCATTCAGCTTTGCATAGTGTGCAGCTAGAGTAGGGACAGCACAGATAGTTTCACTGTAGTGTAGTGAGACCATGTCATTCATACATACATTATTGTATATGTAGAGTAGGGACAGCTCAGATAGTTTCAGTGTGTAGTGAGACAGTGTCAGTAATCTTTACATTAGTGTATAGCTAGAGTAGGGACAGTTCAGATAGCGTCAGTGTAGTGACGGTTGAACACCGTCTATTTGATTGCATTGCTGCCAGTTTAACGCCATATAATTCTGTGTGCGTTACTGCCAGTTTAACGCCATATAGTTTTGTGTGCGTTACTGCCAGTTTAACACCATATAGTTTTTTGCGTTACTGCAAGTTTAATGCCATTTACTTCTGTGTGCGTTACTGCCAGTTTAACGCCATCTAGTTTTGTGCATTACTGCAAGTCTAACGCCATAGAGTTTTGTGTGTATTACTGCCAGTGTAACGCCATCTAGTTTTGTGCGTTACTGCAAGTTTAACCCCATTTACTGCTGTGTGTGTTACTACCAGTTTAACTCCATATAGTTCTGTGTGCGCTACTGCCAGTTTAACGCCAATATAGTTTTGTGCATTACTGCAAGTTTAACGCCATTTACTTCTGTGTGCGGTACTGCCAGTTTAATGCCCTATAGTTTTGTGCGTCACTGTACATTTATATTGCAGTATATTATAGTGTATCCGTGGAGTGTGTCTGTGTAGTGTGAGTACTCAAATTAAAGTGCACCAAACACCACTTTACATTGATTAAAGTGCATCTATGTACAGATTGCCACTTCTTTACATTTGCTAATAAGCACCGCCCCCCCCCTCCCAATAATGTCTGGGAGGAGAACAATGATAGGCAGACGTTCCCTTGGCACTGTAAGGGGGCCAGCAACAAATGTGTCCTCAGGCAAAGGTGGACGTGGTGGTCAGTGCTCAGGCAGGGCATCATTTCCTCTGTTTAGTGAGTTTACCCGTGCTATCCAGCCACAACATGCAGAGGAGGTGGTGGACTGGCTTACTAAACCTTCCTCATCCTCCTCATCCTCTGTCACGCAAGCAGAGACAAGTGTGCAGTCCCCTGCAGTTGCCAGAGTGGATAAACCTGCCTCCTTGTCCACATCTATTCCTGCCATAGCCCCAACATCAGCCATGGAGGAGTCAGCTGAGTTATTTGACCACAGCGTCAGCCACTTGCACCTTGATGATGCCCAGCCATTACTGGATTCATATGTTGGTTCTGAGGTTGAGGATGACAGGAACATGAGCCTAGAGAGAGGGGAGAACACTGGTAGACAAATTGGCATTCATTTTCCCCATAAGTTGTCTCCAGTGGTAATGATGATGAAGATGATGGAGGAGATGGATGATGATGATTATGAGGTCACTGATGCAACTTGGGTGCTAGATAGAGCAGATGAAGGTGAGGCGGCACAACCCCAACGAGGCCGACACCAAGTAAGAGTAGAGAGCAGCCACCCTATTCCATCACATTCTGCAGCTGTTATCTCCCGGCTCACTTTCCAAAGCTCAGCTGCTGGGCCTTTTTCGGCACATCTGCAGCTGATTGCACTGTTGCTATCTGCAAACTGTGTCTCAAGCACATCAAACGTGGCAAAAACACCAGCCATTTGGGTACCATATGCTTAACAAGGCATTTAACATCCAACCACTCAGCCCACCCAAAAGCCACACAAAAGGGGCACAAATCTGTCCCTCCTCCTCCTTACCCACTTCAGTCTGCCTCTGCTTTACCGAGTCATTACCTCTCAGCAGCCTCCAATGACATGATGGCATAGCACAGGGTGTCCCAGGTCCTAGCAGCACATCTGCCAGCAGCACACCACCAGCTGTAGACTGTAGCCGGCAAATTTCTCTGTCCCATCTGCTGCAGCAGAAAAAAAATACAGTCCCTGCCAACCACATGCCCATGCAGGCTTGTCAAAGCTGTTGGCTCTCCAACATCTGCCTTTCAGCCTGGTGGATTCTGCCCCCTTCTGTGAATTCGCACATTGTGCTGCACCACAATGGCAGGTTCCCCGTCGCTGCTACTTATCACGTAAGGCCGTTCCATCTCTCTATCATCACGTGGAAAGGAATGTTCTGGCATCGTTAGGCAAGGCAGTCAGCTGTAAAATCCACCTTACTGCTGACACGTGGTCTAGCAAGCATGTGCAGGGACGATATATTTCATTCACAGCACACTGGGTAACACTGCTTGCAACTCAGAAGGATGCAGGACAGGGTTCGGTGCTGCAGCTTGTTGTGCCCTTACATCTCCATGCAGCTGGTGGTGATGATGCCAGACCTGTGAGCTCTGCCCCCTCCTCCTCCTCCTCCGCCATCTCTATGTCCTACTCTGCAGAATTGTCCTATGAACATCAGGTAACCCCTAAGCGTTCAAAGGGCTATTCCATGAGTCAGGCTAAAAGGTACCATGCAATACTTCAGCTGCTGTGTCTAGGGGACAGGAATCAGAGATTCGTGCAGCTCTGCAGGGACAGGCCCAGAGGTGGTTCACACCAGGCCAGCCAGTCAGGAATGGTGGTGTGTGATAATGGCTCAAACCACCTGTCCGCCCTTAGACAGGGAAAGTTGACACGTGCCATGCCTGGCACATGTCCTCAATTTGTTGGTGCAGCATTTCCTAAATAGGTACCCAGGGTTCGAAGATGTGCTAAAGCAGGCCAGAAGAGTCTGTAGCCATTTCAGGTGGTCATACACAGCCAGTGCTCGGTTGGCTGAAATTCAGTGGGAATTCCATCTGCCCATAAATCGCCTGATTTGTGACATGCCCACTGGGTGGAACTCGACTTTGGCAATGCTGCAGCGGCTATACATGCAGCAGAGGGCCGTCAACGAGTACCTGTGCGAGTACGGCACGACGACAGGCTCAGGCCGCCTCTGCTTTTTTTTCCCACGCCAATGGATGATCATTAAGGATGCATGCGCTGTACTGTCACCTTTTGAGGAGGCCACAAGGATGGTGAGCCGTGACAGTGCATGCATCAGTGACACAATCCCTGTTGTGTTCTTGCTGGAGCAGACTCTGCGTGGCATTATGGACAGGGCACTGGAGGCAGAGCAGCAGAAGGAAGAGGAGGACTTCCTTTCCTCTCAAGGCCAACTTTATCCAGACACCATCATTCCTATGTCACAGAACAAACAGGAGGAGAGAGGGGAGGAGGATGAGGAGGATTCTGGCACTTTCGTAGGCTTCCTTCCTGCGAAAGGACCCAAGAATACGTGGCATAAGGGATAATAATCATTACTGGTTGGCAACCCTCCTTGACCACCGTTATAAGGGGAAGGTCTCAGAAATCATCCCGTCCCCACAGAGAGTGCAGAAGATAAAATCACTTGAGGACACGTTAAAGAGGATTTTATTGAATGTTTTTCCCAACTCCAGTAGGTTACAGTGTTGGGGAAAACATAGTTTTGAGTCTTCTGTTTGTTAGGAAAGTGGCCATCCTGGCCGTCTCTGGCTGCCTGTGCATGTGCCCGTGCGCGTGTGGGAGCGCCTGTGCGCAACAATGGCGCCAAATGGCCCATTTAAGCAGGCAACACCCTGCAGCGGATGCTGTCCGTTCTACAGTGTTAGTGTGTTCCTGAAGCAACCTCTTAACCTGAGTGTCTGTTCCTGTGACCCAGCTAGTCCTGACCCTGTTGTTTGATCTCCGCCTGCACCGACCCCGGCTTCCACAACCACTCTCCTGTCTGCTCCCTTGTACCTCACTGCCCGCCTGTTAACTATCTCTGCCTGTACCCGACTACTCTACAGCCTAACCCTTCTGTACTGCTCCGCCAGCCTGTTACCGACCCAGCCTGCATCACTACGCTTCTGCTTGCACGAGCTCCACACGGGCCAGCACACCAACACCAGTGACCCAGTCCGACCCTCATGCCTCCCTGCACTCCCGAGCCCCTGTCTACTCTACCAGGGGTTCCCGAATCAGGGTCGTAAGAGAGGTTGCCCACTGCATAAGTCAGACTCCACCACCAGGTACGTGACACTGTTGGTCAAGAGAGGAGCGTTGGAGAAGGCATCCACCTAAGTAATACATTTCAGAATTTTTTTAGTCCTCACCACCCAGGGCTGTCAGCTTCCACATCCCATCGGCAGCGTCTGCATCACATGGTGGGCGATTACCTCGGGGCTAAAACAGAGATGGAGAGCTTTCCAGCTGACGATCCACTGGCTTACTGGGTCATGAGAATAGACCACTGGCCAGAACTTGCCCAGTTTGCTTTTGAGTTGTTGGGCTGCCCTGCATCCAATATGCTTTAAGACCGGGCATTCAGTGCTGCAGGAGGTTTCGTTACTGATCATAGAACGCGTCTGTCCACAGACTCCGTGGACCGTTTGACTTTTATAGAAATGAATCAGTCCTGGATTACCAGCTATGAAGCCCCTGATGCCGATGTCCCCGATTAAGACAATCAATTAACACCCAAAGACCAATTTTTCAATAGCTGTTTGACAGGTACATATCATTGAAATTTTTTTTGTCTTCATCAAGAGCACCTCTATAGGGTTACGGTGGGAAGACACCACCGACACCTAAAGACCAATTTTTCTGCACCTGTTTGACAGGTGCATATCATTGCAATTTTTTACAGCAAGGCAAATTCTTGCTTTCATCAAGAGTACCTCTATAGGGTTATGGTGGGGAGGCACCACTGACACCCAAAGACCAATTTTTCTGCACCTGTTTGACAGGTGCATATCATTGCAATTTTTTTTACAGAAATGCCAATTTTTGCCTTCATGAAGAGCACCTCTATAGGGTTATGGTGTGAAGGCCCCACCGACACCCAAACCCCAATTTTTACGCACCCGTTACATCTATCCAAAGTCAAAGAGACACCAGAATTTATCCAAAAAATCTCTAATCTTGTTCCCAGTGCACTACATTGTGTCTTCATCATACACACTGGCTCCCCAGCTGTTGCTGAGAAAAATAAAGGCAGCTTGCAGGAAAAATGTCATTTATTTTGGCTTTACAAATGCAATTACTGCTGCAGCATGGAACATAGACATGGAGCATAGACATGGTACAGATTTGCCACTTTACAGGTAGACTAAGGGGACCCCCCAGGCACTATATTGAAAGGAATTTTTCATTTTTAAGCTTTCACTTTAAAAATAAAAAAATCACTGCTCATTTAAAAATGACGTTTTTCACAAACTTTTTTTTCATTGATACATGTCCCCCAGGGCAGGACCTGGACCCCTATAACCGTTCGTTATTCAGGTCCAAACTTTCGCAGTGTTCGAAAGTTCTGGTGCAAACCAAACAGGGGTCCGTTCGGCCCATCCCTAATATTGATGACGTTATAACTTGTTTTGAACAAGAAGGAGATTATAATCATAGTTCACAAGCTGAAAAAAACATTTGAAATCAAAGAGCTTGGGAACATTAGCTACTATCTGGGAATCCAAACAGAGAGAGAAGAGGATGAAAGTTATCTTCCCAACCAATCTAAGAAAATCTCTGAAATCTTGGAACAATTCCATATGCAAGATGCAAAGGAAGTGAAACCTCCTATGGAACCAAGCTATCAAAAGTGCAATGAAGCAGAAAATTTGCTACCCAACAATGACATGTATCGCAGAGCAATCAGTAAGCTGCTATATGTTGCCACTGTGACAAGACCAGGCATAGCTGCAGCAGTGGGCATACTATGCAGGAAAGTCTCAGCTCCCTTGTCAGCGTATTGCATTAGGGTGTGTGCCACAAAGCGCAAACATGAGTGTGTGTGTGTGTATATATGTCAGAAGGGCAGAGGAAGGTGTCAGTAGGACAGAGATATGTTTCAGTAGTTTATTTTTATTTTATTTATTTATTTTTACAATTTTGTTTTTATATCATTTTTTACAATATTATATTATATTATTTTTTTTACAATTTTATTTAGGAGACCTGCTGGGGGCTTTGGTGAAATATCAGGGGTCTAAACAGACAGAGAAAGAGAATGAGGACAGAGATTCCCCAGTCCCTTTCTCTGCAGCCAGGCAGCAAGGGGAATCTGCACAGTGCCGGGGGATTAGGGTGTGCCCAGGCACACCTTTCACCCTATGTGCGCACGCCTATGTGGATTTGTCAACTTTTTATGGACATTGGGATAGACATGTCAAAACCAATTCCCATTTTTGAAGACAACCAGGGTTGTATAGAGCTTACACAACCAGAACGGGTCAATCCTAGGACCAAACACATCAATGTCAAGTATCACCTACTGAGGGACAATCAAGAGCAAGGTGTCGTTGACATTCAATACTGCCCGTCAGAGGGAATGACTGCTGATGCACTCACCAAGCCTTTATTGAAGGAACGCCATAATTATTTCCAGAAGAAGCTGAATATAATTTGACAAAAGCACATGCTGTTGATAAGGGGTGTTGGAAGAACAACAACAATGCTACCTAGTACTGTGAACTGTATGTATGCACTATACCTATCTATCCAGGATCTAGATATGTATATCTATGATAATAGGAGGAACTATTCTACTTTTTCCTCTGTGTGCACTTGTATCCTCCTTGTTCCTGTAAGATATAATGTGATATTTCTCCATGAAAGATAAAGCCATTTGCTGTATACAACAAGATTCCAGCGTTAAATCAATACTCTGCTAATAATAATATGATGTATAATATGGTTGCATTATATGCTGTAAAGCACAATATATTTGGCATTACATATACAGTAAAACACATCACACCGCACACCAAGGAGTATAATTTGCTATTAACAATCAGCAGTAACCAGAGCAGTATGCCTATAACAAAAGCTTTTTACTTTCATAAACGTGCAATATAGTAATGTTGCTTTTACTTTATGTAGAAACAAACATAAAACACCAAGAGAGAAGCTCATCTACACTAGCATTGCTGGTACAGGTATTTTGGTACTGTTCACAAACATCTGTTTTTGTATTTAACTAATAAAGCTATTTAGAAACCAGGTACCGGATTTAGCACATGATTATCAAGCGATAATCGGATGCCCCATAAACTGTCATTGCATAATTTTCAAATTCAGTTAGTTCAATGTCCACCCCAGGAAGCTCTTCAGGCAGATGTAATAATCTATCACAAATTTGATTATATTGATATTCTTAGTATAATGCACCGAGTGGATTGTTCACCGCATTAAAACTGTTATGCAAGACAGTATTTTCATCACAATCCATGACCTGGACAATCTTGTACAGAAAGTCTTCATTCTTAAAGCTAGTTCTGAGTCCCTGTTAGGCCCCTTGCACACAGGGCTGTCTAGGAGCTGTGCATACCTCCCACCATTTTAGTGCACCTGGGAGGGACACTGTAGGCAATTAGTCAAAGTCCATTGCAGGCTGTGGCTGGATGAGGCTGGATGCTGTACCAAGTGATACAGGGACAAAGGTCCAGAATGTAGAAGACCTTCCTCCCTGAAAGCACGGGTTTCTACTACACAGGTCTATTACTACTTGGTACAGCGTTCAGCCCTGTCCAGCCGCATGTAGGCAGGTGCAGTCTACTTTCTCCACTACAGGTGGCGCTCAACCACAGCGGCATTGCAGGGGAGAGGAAGTAAAAAGAAGCAAAGTTCCTCTATTTTTTCCTGGGTCACAGGAAGCTATCCAATTAGATGCTGGCACCCAATGTGACTGCAGCAGCCATCTTGAGTCAGGCAGAGTCTATTTAAGGCCTACATCCCTAATTTTGCCATGATTCTGGAATATCGGGCAGAATCGTGGCGATTACGCCCGTGATTCAAATCGCCTAGGTGTGAATGGATCCTAACAAATCTTTAATTCCTGAATGTCATCCCATGTGGTTCTCTTTCATTCTAACTTGAATTTTGACAAATTTGTCTTAGGTGGCTTAACATAAAGAGAAGTAGGTCCAAAGCATGAGGGTGAAGACAGGATTTCAAGGGGGAAATATCTATTAAGGGCTTCTGCTGCATCCATCCAAATGAGTTGGCAGTTTGGGGTGTACTTACACTGTTAAAACAAAAAGCTAATTATTCTTGTTTCTATTCACAGGATGCAATGCCATCTGGCTTGAAACACTTCCAGCTTTTTTGTGTGTTTGAAAAGAATCCATTATGTTTTTAGAGCCTTTTGTAGATATACAGGTGAGCGTGACCTGATGAATATATCTAAACTAAAGAAAATATGTAATTGGTTTGTTTGTTGTATTTGTAATTAAATATGTATGCTACTGCTGTGTAATGATTATATTGTTTATTCTATCTCAGTGCAAGTTTGTGCCCCAATATTTGTCAGCTCAGTTTGATGCAAAGCTCTAAAAGGCTTTTCTTTTAGTTTATCACATATTCAAAATTGACGCTCTCCCATACTCTTCCTTTCTGTACCTGAAGAAGTGTATATGAATGAAGATTTAAACATATGGTAGACAAAGCACATACAAATGTAATCATTTAGGATCAGTATCCAAAACTTTCTCTTTAAAGCTGAACTCCAGCCAATGGATTTTTTTTTTTCGTTTTGAATAAAGCGGAGAAAGGTTTGGATTTGTGCCAGGTGTTTTGTTCCAATTGACATTTTTTTTAAAATTTATTTTATAAAGGGCTCATTCACACTCTAACACGCATTACTGCAACAAATGTTTTATGCATTGGTCTGCTGTAGTGCCATCCATTCTGAATGGCACCCCAACACTTTTTGCTGTTTGCATCACCCTAACTTGCTTTGCAGAGCACTGCCAGAATTACTACTTGCACCTTTTAGTGCATTTTTCTGCATTAGGCAGCCTATTCAAATGAATTGTGTTTTTGCATCACATGGTAATGTGTATTCTAAAGCTCATCAACACATGCATGTTAACACTTTACAACAGTTATAAAGATATATAGAGCTCACTCCTATTGCCACATCCGTAAAGTTCAGAAGACAAGATGAGAAAGGGGAGGCACAGACCCTCAGAAATCAGACTTTAAAGGCACGTTAGACTAACCAATATATGAAAAAAATATAAAAAAATAGGGTGGGTGGTCTAATGATTGCCCTCTGCTTATATCAGACCTCCATCCCTATAACATTGGAAAAAATAAAAAAGAACGCCCCCCGGGACTTTAAATGAGGTCTGTATAAGGTTATCACACATAAAAGTGGTGAATTAAATGATTTTATTTGCAGATCATAAAAACATGATGACACAAGCCATTTTTGGATTATGATACGCATCTACTCCTGAGGAAGCGAGCCGTGCTCGCGAAACGCGTAGAGAATATAGATGCCTACTACTACTGTTACTATTTTACAATGTACCATATCTATATATGCTTTTGACTGTATTATCTTGTACTACATTGTTGCCTACGGGCACTATATAAGCTTACATTCCATTGTGTCATCATGTTTTTATGATCTGCAAATAAAATCATTTAATTCACCACTTTTATGTGTGATAACCTTATACAGACCTCATTTAAAATCCCAGGGGGCGTTCTTTTCTATTTTTTCCTATGAAAAAAATATAAATTTTATTAAAAAAAAACAGACAAATATCATGCAAACAGAAAAAAACATGAAGCTTAAACACATGCATGTAAACAACATAGTATAGAAAAGGAATAAGTTGTTACACTACGTGAGATAAGTGAGCCTTTGTGCATCAACGTGTTTCACTGGTTCACTTCTTCAGGATACAGGCAGGTGTAGTTTGAAAGGAAAACAGGTCTCGCTATCTAAGATAGAAAACACACATCATATTTACACATTACAACAATGTGATAGGACCCTACATTTTTTTCTGTGTCTTCAAAGTTTTTTTTTATTGTGTTGTCAGACATCTTTCAAATGGAGATGAATTAAAGGAAAATCTTCATGTGGACAAAAACCTGACAGGGGTTCTAATCTTTTCTCACCTTACTAAGCAGTTAATTTTTATCGCTGATGTGTCCTTGTTGGAGAATCAACACACATAAACTTACTGTCAGGAAAGAACTGTGGCTCCAAGGACTGCGCGTGTGTGTGCGTGCACGTGTGTGCTGTCATTGATGCCAAACAGCCTATTTAAGCCAGCAGTACCCTGCGGCAAGTGCTGTCCTGTCTACAGCGTATCCCTGCTCCTGAGCGACCTGTTCACCTGACTTCCTGTTTCCTGTGACCCGGCTTGTTTACGTGTTATCACTTTCTGCCTGCACCGACCCCGGCTTGTGACCCCGACTACTCTCTGCCTGCTGCTCTGTACCCCGCTACCTGCCTCCTGACAACCCGGCTTGTGACCCCGACTACTCTTTGCCTACTCCCTCGGTCCTGCACCGCCCGCCTCCTGACGACCCGTCCTGCCTCTGATCAGCCCTCTACCTATTGCACGGGCTCCCGGCCCCTCTGCCGGTGACAACCAGTGGCCAACGGTAACCTTCATCCCATCTGCAGCAAGACTCCTGCATCAGCACCAGCCACCTTGTCGAGCCCTCGTGCCACCCTGTACTCCCGGACTCCCTGTTCCCACTTCCAGGGGTCCGCGAGTCGGGATAGTAAGAGAGGTTGTTCCCTGCACAACAGACTCCACCACCAGGTATGTGACACTTACTGTTCAAAAGAAGACAAGCAGCAATAAAATGTTGACAAACAATCAAAATTTTCAGTACACCATCCAAAAAAAAGTGTTGGCTGAAGTCTGGTGCCTTAAGGCTAAGGTGACCAGATTTTTAAAATGAAATCCGGAGAAATATATATTTTTTTGGAAAAAAGGTCAAATATTTTATAAGCATATTTTCCTCAAATTATATATGCAGTGTATGTGGTATTTGTTTATGGAATGATTGTATGATATATACATTATTTCTTACAATTCGTCCATGAGATAAAAAAAAGATACTTCTTAGATTTTTTTGGGATATGACTACCAAATGTTAAGAAGATAAGATAGAGAGAAAAAATGTCAATGCATATTTTGTATTTTATTCTTACCAAAGTTTTGGTTCAACAGTAACAATATAAATGAACAATTCAGAACAGTAAGCCTGCATTCACACAATCCGACTTCGGCGCAACTTACAAAGCAAATTCAGCACAACTTCAGGCGACTTTGGGCGACTTACAGCTCGACTCCATGCAAGAAGACTTTGCCTGTGGCCAATCAGAGAAGCGAGGGAAGGGGTTTCCTAGGCAATTCGGGGGGAGGAGTAACTGTGTAAATTATTTTCTTTTTCCTGTAAGTCACTGCAATATAGATGGGGGATCTGACTTGGAGGCGACTTCCATTGAATTCTATGGGCAAAAGTCGAATAGAAATCGCCTTGAAGTAGTATAGGTAACTTTTCTGAAGTCAGAGCGACTTCAGTAGTTTACATTAAGATGGCTCCCATTCACTTCACTGGGATTTCAGATGTCAAGCGACTTGGGGCGACTTGGGTGACACAAGTCGGAGCGCAAGTCGCTCCTGTGTGAACTGGCCCTAAAATATTGCATGGTAACAACACGTAGGATACCTAACTAGAGAGTAGTTCAAAACTAATCTTAGAAAGTATTATTTTACCGAAAGGGTGGTTGATGATTGGAATAAACTACAAACAGAGGTTGTGAGACAGTCAACAGTAAATGGCTTCAAACATGCTTGGGATAAACATAAATCTATAGTCAGACAACAAGGTTAATGTAAAAAAATAAATAAATAAAAAAATAAGAAGGGGCAGACTCGATAGACTACTCAGTCTTTTTCTGCCGTCACTTTTCTATGTTTCTACCTTCGAACATAGTAGTCAAATGTTAATAGCTAACTGTTATAAGACTACAAATGTAGTAAAGGAACAGTTATGCACAGTAATGATTTCATCAAAATTAAGTTTTTATGGAGTCAGGAGGTCCTTGAGTGCTGTCTTACCTTGTGGGATTAAACCGTTCTCGAACAGTTTAACCCCAAAGTCTGTGTTCCAGTGTCGATCTTCCAGCGGCGCCTCTGATTGGCTCAAAGCAGTCAGCTGACGCTCTCAGCCAACCAGTGACTCTCATTCATAAAACTGGTTTGAAAAGGGTATGTTTCTTTTTCAAGCCAGTTTTCTTAATGGGAGTCACTGAATGGCTTAGAGAGTCAGCTAACTGCTCTCAGCCAATCAGAGGCGGCACTGGCCGGCCCTGCAGGAGCCTTTCAATTTAGAGAGATTTCTAAACTGGAAGAGTCAGAATGCTGGGAGATCGATGCTGGAACACAGACTTTGGAGTTAAACTATTCGAGAATGGTGAGCCAGTGTCAGGAACATCTTGCAGCTTTTTCCCTCTCACTCTCTCACTTACTACTTTCCCGCTACTACTGAGCATCATCATGCGGAAAAGTATCATGTGTCGAAGTCAGGAGGACCAGGATTCATTTGTCCTCCCTTAGGGCTTGCTTTGGCTTCAACGCATATTAAAGCCCCTACAGCTTCAACAAGCTTTTATGATGTGTTTTTGAGGCTTCTGTGGTGCTTCAATGAGGCTTCGGTGGTGCTTTGATGAGGCTTCAGTGGTGCTTCCATGAGGTTCTTTTGAAGCTTTGTTGAAGCTTGGCCAATGTCCTGTGTGTTTGTTGATATCCCACACCTGCAATTTCTCCAAAATAAAGCTAAGCTAAAGCTGAATTAAAGCTTCTGAAAAGCCGCAGGTGCTTCAAGCGAGCTTCAAACAACTTTGTCATTGACTTTTATGGAGGCGTTGAAGAGGCTTTGAAGCATGGCTAAAGCTACATGGGGTATAATTTTTGACGCAAAGCTGAATCTAAGCAAAGTCAACGCAAGGTGTAAACAACACTGTAAGTTAACCATTTGATTTAGTGACAGGGGCTTTGACTTGTGTTAAGGGAGCTTTAATAACGTCTGTCTGATGCCCTGTTTTGAAGTAAGTGTAAACGAGCCCTTAAAGTTACAGCCGGCCTGCTACTTGCCGCAAAACAGGGCCCTGCACCGCAAGCAAGGCTTTGATTCCTGTGACAGTGGGTGCCGCTGTGGACAGGCTGAAAAGGGAGGTATGCAGGGATGGGGCGGCATAATTCAAATCCAATCCGGGGACAAAACCGGGGACAGACTTGGTCCGGCGACAGTATCTTTAGTTCAGGGACTGTCCCCGGAAACCGGTGACGTCTGGTCACCCTACTTAAGGCCAGAATTACATCTATGAGTTGAAGTAACACACAGAAGCACACTAAATATGTGCATTGCCATTTAATTCAAAGAGCACCTTAATACCTTGTGCTTTGTTTGGTGTCGCATTGCCAAAAAGAGCAAGTGTGTAATTTCATGTGTCAAGGCAAATTTACACTGGCCAAATCACAGAGCGGCCATGACAATTCAGGACTCTAGCCGCTCTGCATTGCTGGCTAGCTAGGGGGCAGTGTGGTGCACGATTCAGCACATCGCACCACCCCCCCCCCCTTTTTTTTGTACAATCTTTATTTGAAGTGTAAAAAACGTACACTTCGTTCACTGCAATGTCGGGCAGCCCTGCCTGACATTGTAGTGTGATTTGGGCTGGGTGCACTGCGATAAAATGCAGCATGTCTGCATTTTATTGCAGCACGCTGCAGAGCAGCAGTGTGCATGAGACGCATAGGAAACAACTGTTTCCTGTGTGTCCCTGTGGTGACAGACATTTTACCATGCGATAAAATGTCTGTTACCACACATAGTGTGAATTGGCCCCTTTCACACTTCAGCGCCAGTAAAACAGCTCTAAAGCGCCAGTCATTTTGGCCATGCTTTAGCGGTGCCTTTGCGACGATTTTCAGGCACTAGTGGGTCACTTTTCTGGGTAAAAATGCCCAAACAAGACCCGTTTTGCGGTGCTACCGAATTTCTTTTCAGGTGCTTTGTAATCACTGCCCATTCATTGCAAGGGGCAGGGGCATTTTGGGAGCACTATTTACAGCACTCCCAACCTGCCCCAAAGGTGCTGCTTGCAGGACTTTTCGTAACCTCCCACAAGCACACCGCCCCAGTGTAAAAGGCACACTGCTTAGGATGGAAGGCAGTTTTCAGGCACTTTTTAGAGGCTATATCTAGCGCTAAAACGCTTGAAAACTGCCTCAGTGTGAAAGGGTTGTTAAAGAGGTAGTAAACCCTGATGGGTTTTACTTCCTCTTTATTACCCTGCATCACATACTAGCCTATTGTGTGCCACTTAGCTGCAATCGATGCCTGCGCTGTCCCCGCAGTAGGAAGCGTCCATCATCACCCCTCTTCCTTCCAGGGCCGCAGACTCCGACGCTGTGACTGGCCGAGGCTGCGTGACTCACGGGAGCCGCCAACCGCGGCACAATAGCAGTGAAGAAACGGCACGGTGGCCCGTTTCTTCACTGCGCATGTGTTGATGACGTCAGCACATGCGAGTACAGTGTATATCTGCACGGTTTAGGAGATATGCAGGGTACCTACAGGTAAGCCTGATTATAGGTTTTACCCCCTTTCTGACCAGAGCACTTTTTGCGATTCAGCACTACGTAGCTTTAACTGACAATTGCACGGTCGTGCGACGTTGTACTCAAACTAAATTGACGTCCTTTTTTCCCCACAAATAGAGCTTTCTCTTGGTGGTATTTGACCACCTCTGCATCACTTCTGATCACTGCTATAAACAAAAATAGAGCAAAAAAAACAATTTATTCACCAGTTTTGGGCGATATATATTCTTCTGCATATTTGTCATAAAAGTTGCCTCGTTTACAAACTGAGAATTCATTTATGGCGTTTTTACTATTTTTTTTAAATTTTTACGTTAATGGAGGCGATTTATGGGGACTGCGATATTGCGGCGGACATATCGGACATTTTTGAGACTTTTTTGGAACCATTGACATTTATACAGCGATCAGATCTAAAAATAGCCACTGATTACTGTATAAATGTCATTGGCAGGGAAGGGGTTAACCTGCAGGGGGCAATCAAGGGGTTGACTGTGTTCCCTAGGCATGTTCTGTGTGAGGGCTGGGCTGGCAGGGGCATGACAGATCTAACTGATCCCTATGACAGGGCTCAGTAGATCTCTGTCATGCCCACTGACAGAACGGGGAACCGCTGTGTTTACATTGGCGGTTCCCCATTCTTCCTGTGTAGTAAGCGATCGCGGGTCGCCGGCGGACATCGAGTCCGCCCGGCCCGCGGCCACACTGAGGGAGCGTGCGGCGGGCATGAGAGAGCCCCCTAACCATGTCTGCGCGAATCGCCGTTTATAAATGGCAATTTGCATTATGCTGCCACTCTGTAGCAGTAAATGTACGCGAGCCGGTCTTTAACCGGTTAAAGTGGTTGTAAAGAGTTGCTAGGTTCGGCTCAAAGTGAATGGGTTGCTTTAACGCTTGACACACAAAAACAAATGTGTACTGCATGAGCGGGCCCCTTATGAAAGTGGTCTGTTGCAGCGGTGGCTGGTCAATAAGGGGCGCTTGGGCGCCGCCTACCCGCCAGAAAGAAGAAGTAAAAAAAAGTCAGCCCGACCCCCTAAAGGAGGTGCCGGCTATATCATCCCTCTGTAATGGCTACAATACCTGTGTAATTGCTCCCTGTGCCTGTGTAATGGCTAAAATACCTGTGTAATGGCTACAATACCTGTGTAATGGCCACAATACCTGTGTAATGGCTCCCTGTCCCTGTGTAATGGCTCCCTGTCCCTGTGTAATGGCTCCCTGTCCCTGTGTAATGGCTCCCTGTCCCTGTGTAATGGCTACAATACCTGTGTAATAGCTGCAATACCTGTGTAATGGCTGAGTCCCTGTCCCCTGTGTAATGGCTACAATACCTGTGGTCTGGCTACAATACCTGTATAATGGCTCCCTGTCGCTGTGTAATGGCTCCCTGTCTCTGTGTAATGGCTACAATACATGTGTAATGGCTGCAATACCCGTGTAATGGCTACAATACCTGTGTAATGGCTACAATACCTGGCTAATACTAATGGCTCCTTGTCCCAGTGTAATGGCTACAATACCTGTGTAATGGCTACAATACCCGTGTAATGGCTCCCTGTCCCTGTGTAATGGCTCCTTGTCCCTGTGTAATGGCTCCCTGTCCCTGTGTAATGGCTACAATACCTGTGTAATAGCTGCAATACCTGTGTAATGGCTGAGTCCCTGTCCCCTGTGTAATGGCTACAATACCTGTGGTCTGGCTACAATACCTGTATAATGGCTCCCTGTCGCTGTGTAATGGCTCCCTGTCTCTGTGTAATGGCTACAATACATGTGTAATGGCTGCAATACCCGTGTAATGGCTACAATACCTGTGTAATGGCTACAATACCTGGCTAATACTAATGGCTCCTTGTCCCAGTGTAATGGCTACAATACCTGTGTAATGGCTACAATACCCGTGTAATGGCTCCCTGTCCCTGTGTAATGGCTCCTTGTCCCTGTGTAATGGCTCCCTGTCCCTGTGTAATGGCTACAATACCTGTGTAATAGCTGCAATACCTGTGTAATGGCTGAGTCCCTGTCCCCTGTGTAATGGCTACAATACCTGTGGTCTGGCTACAATACCTGTATAATGGCTCCCTGTCCCTGTGTAATGGCTCCCTGTCTCTGTGTAATGGCTACAATACATGTGTCATGGCTGCAATACCCGTGTAATGGCTACAATACCTGTGTAATGGCTACAATACCTGGCTAATACTAATGGCTCCTTGTCCCAGTGTGTTGGCTATAATACCTGTGTTCTGGCTACAATACCTGTGTAATGGCTCCCTGTCCCTGTGTAATGGCTACAATACCTGTGTTCTGGCTACAATACATGTGTAATGGCTAAAATACCTGTGTTCTGGCTACAATACCTGTGTACTGGCTACCTGTCCCCGGTGTTCTTGCTACAATACCTGTGTACTGGCTACCTGCCCTCTGTATTCTGGCTACAATACCTGTGTACTGGCTACCTGTCCCCTGTGTTCTCGCTACAATACCTGTGTATTTGCTACCTGTTCCCTGTGTACTGGCTTCCTCTCCCCTGTGTTCTGGCTACAATACCTGTGTACTGGCTACAATACCTGTGTACTGGCTCCTGTCCCTGTGTAATGGCTTCATGTCCCCTGTGTTCTGGATACAATATCTGTGTACTGGCTCCCTGTCCCTGTGTAATGGCTCCCTGTCCCCTGTGTTCTGGCTACAATACATGTGTACTAGCTCCCTGTCCCCTGTGTAATGGCTTCCTGTCCCCTGTGTTCTGGCTACAATACCTGTGTACTGTTTACCTGTCTGTGTGTTCTGGCTACAATACCTGTGTACTGGCTCCCTGTGTTCTGGCTACAATACTTGTGTACTGGCTCCCTGTCCCCTGTGTTCTGGCTACAATACCTGTGTACTGGCTCCCTGTGTTCTGGCTACAATACCTGTGTACTGGCTTCCTGTGCCCTGTGTACTGGCTGCATACTGTGTTAATGGCTGCAATATACCCCACCTGTGATGCTGAGCAGTATACTCCTGACACAATATGTGGAATACAGGGGGTGGAGTGGGTGGATTATATAAGGGGTGGGGCTTATGAGAAGTGGGAGGGGTCAAAGCCCCCCATCCTAAAAATTCACCAGCCGCCACTGGTCTGTTGTCTGGTTCCTGGGGGATGGTATATATTCGCTGCATAACCAACCATCTTCACTTATGAATGAGGTATTTACGGTATGTATTTAAGTGAGGTGGTAAAGCATACATACCCCTTTAGAAAAAGGGCATGAGCACAAAATCTAGTAATTCTGTTATACACATCTGTAGTGTGCTAATCTGATGCATGAAATGAGTTTATCCTTTTGTGTTTTAAACACATTACTGCACTAGTATTGATATAAACTTTGCTTCTAAAGACATACATTTGTCTAATATCTGATACTCATTATTGGGCCCTGGCCTGCTGCAGCCTCATGACATGAAGTGTTGGGCACAATATATGGCCGGCTTACTTTGCCAAGTGTCAGAAAGCAGGCCAATAATAAGACTTGAACTAATCTGCATGCTTAACACCACATTCGGAAAGAGGATCTGAGAGCCTTTCTCACAGGCATGAACACAGACATTGTGCCCCTGCCAGAAGCAGGACCAGCTACTACTTGCAGAGTGAAAACTTTACTTTGTTCTTTCAGACGTCTCTTCCATAATAGGTACATATTAGCTAGTTAGCAAACAGAAAGCAGAATGTATGCTATTTGTAAAAATGTTAAAGCTGTATGTTGGGTAAGAAGCTAAACGTGCATTTTAATTACATAAACATATTCGTAGTTCTGTTCTTGTGAACCACACACTAAATATAAACTGCTAAATCCCTTTTCTCATCAGCAGTATATAGCAGTCTTGTGACTTTTATCAGTGTTTGGTTAAAGCTTGTAGGAGGAGTTTTCATTCTGCGCTGACTGTCCTATGTGGCTGCAGGACCCCTGACTCTCTGTCTGGACAGTGCTGATTGGCCCTGTCCTTATCCAATTCACCCTCCCAAGAATAAAGATAAAAAAAACTTTCTAGCAATACACACCAAACTGAGCATGTGTAGCTTGTCCCCTAGCCTCTATTCTATCTGGAGATGGTTTGGGGACAATGAAAGAAGGGGAAGTACAGAGAAGACAGGATCAAACAGCCTTTTTATACAATGCAGAGGATTAACCCCTTAGGTTCAACAGTGAGTATAACAAGCATGCTTTACTGCATATACAGACTCATTTTACTGTTGTGGGTTTAGTAACACTTCAAAGTGGAGCTCCAGCTGCACCACCAAAAAATTTTGAGTTAGCAGCTACAAATACTGTAGGTGCTGATTTTTATCATTAGGACACTTACCTGTCCAGGGATCCCACAATGTCTGTACCCCAGCTGATTTTTCAATCACCTCTCAGGTGCTGCCTTTCGGCTTCACATCCGGTCCCCTACTGCGCATGCGCGAAAGCGCTTTCTGAATAGCCCAGCGGTGGTGGAAGGAGGAGGGGGGGCGAACATCTGGTGGATCTCGCTGCAGCAGGTACCCACTACCCCCCACGAAAGGTGCCAAATGTGGCATTGGAGGGGGGGGGGAGTAGCAAACAAGCGGAGCTTCCCCATTTGGGAAGCTTGGTCTATGTCACAC
This sequence comes from Glandirana rugosa, assembly GCA_018402905.1. NCBI lineage: Eukaryota > Metazoa > Chordata > Amphibia > Anura > Ranidae > Glandirana > Glandirana rugosa. The sequence goes on along the minus strand of BLSH010479449.1, from coordinate 142,813 downwards.
CTCAACCCGGCTGACTTTACAGTAAAGACGCACCAGCACACTGATGAGTCATAATTGTGTTCTTCCCTCCTGTAAGCATGTTCACATTATTAGACTAATAGCACTAGGCATGTAGTACAGCCTGGCTCCCACTGCTGATCTTCCCTTCTGATCTGCAGAAAATACCAAAATATAAAAAAATAAGAATAAAAGATAGTAAAATGTATTTACTTGTACTTGTTGCATTTAATGACGTTTAATTAACTTCATTAATAGGCGTTCTAATAGCAATCCTTGCTTCGAATTTAGGTATTAAAATTATATTTTGATTATACAAATATACATTGGTCCTTTTGGATGGCACAGGGGCAGGGGCACAGGGCCGGGAAAGAGCACAGGGGCTTTGGAGAGCACACAGGAGCAACAGAAAGAAGTTAGTTAGGAGGAACGGCTGCATATAGAAGAACCAATCTCTCAATTTTCCTCCTGCAGCAGCTGAATGCCCACTTTTCCTCTCCCTCCCACATGCATTCAGCAGCTGCAGAAGGAAAATGAAGATATCGGTTCCTCTATATGCAGCCACCCCGCCGCTCCTCCTATCCAGGTGCCTCACAGGCAATTGCGACCCCTGTAGGTATGCCCCTGCTCCCTCTTATCATTTCTGACTCTACCCCTTCACCTGAGTTTTATGTATGCTCCATCCTTATATGTGAATTCAAACACCTCCTTTGGTCTCTTTAATGTAAAACAAAATGTCTATACCTGCCTTTGTCACCATTTCCTTCTTCCATCTTAGAAGAACTATACAAAGTTAATGAATAATTCATCTTATTAGTATCTACCCAAACTGATACATTTTTTTGTGGACTGATCCTTTAATTTCTTGAAAAGGATTGATGTAACACATTAAAATTGATCAATTGCCACGCTAAATCTGCTTTTGCAAATCACATATAGCTTAAGCACGCATAATCATTTCTCTATGAATGCACAAACCAAAAGCATACTGGAAGTATTCAGCTCAGTACAGCTTTTCTAGACACAGTTTATTGGTCTGAATACTCCTTCAGTCTGTCCAGGATTTTGCTAAACCACAATAGGCACTACTGAACCTCGCTGAGAAGTGCATTGCTGCCACCCAGTGGCTAAAATTGTGAAGCACTCAAATGCCTGAAAAATTAAATGACTATATAAAGCCTCATGGACGCAGAACGTTACGTTTTTGACTGTTTTACAGCTACTGTTTTTAGCTGCAGACGTTTTTTCTACAGTCAATAAACCCTCCATCATGTTATCCTATGTGTTCATGCACAAATAGGCTGTTATCAACTATTTTTAGCAGTGACATTTTTGAGCTGTAAAAAAAACCTAAGACCAGGGGGTTCTGAGAGATGTTTTTCAGCTGTAAATACGCTCAAACGCCCAAAATGGTCAAAACGTGACTAAATGTAGATCCCCAACGCGCAAAAACGCCGGCAATATAACGCTGGTAAAATCTGAAATAATCACTGATAAACTACTGACATTTTTAGGACTTGTTTTAACGTTCTGTGTGCATGAACCCTAAACCCTCTTACACACGGGCGTTTTTTGCAGCTCTCCATGTTATTCAATGGCCCCATAAAAACGCTGAGGTTTTTGTGCTGTAGGGGACCAGCGCATTCCGAGGCTGTATCGTTTTGGCATTTTTGACGCTAAGCCGGTAAAACGCTCACTGATGCTCACTAACGCCGTACTGACGTTAACCGGCGTTTTTGATGCCGTTGTTTTCAGGTTAAAAAATAGCAGAGGACTGTTTTTTTTAAAAACGCCTATTGACGTCGACGCTCACTAACGCTCATTAACGCCGATGCAAAACGCCAAAAGAAAAACGCAGATTTTTCCCTGATGTCGGTCCCGACATTTTGATTATTTTTTTGCATACGCCCGTGTGTATGAGGCCTAAAGAATGTCTGGGATACAATGGAAGCCAATGCATATTGAGGTTTAAGGGTAGAACTATACAAAAGCCACTGACTGATCTACTGATTATTAGCTGTTTATTTACCATCAAGGCACTCTCTGATGTTTCAATGTAGATATAAAGAGCGTTTGCTGACTAGATTGCCTGCACATTCACTGGATCAAGTCACATTTGGTCCCATCTACTGCACATTTAGATTATTAAGTTCTTCAATGGGTAAAATGATATTAGATTTTTAACTGATAACTGTTGCAGTCATTTCCTCTCTGCACCCCTTTCACTTTGTATTTTGGAATGCTTCTAGCACTCAATTGCTTCCCAGATATTTCAATACAAAATGCAAGATTTATCTGTGGAGATATAATAAGGGTGGGGTGCGCGTCTTGTGATGGACAAGTGACCTTTCCTCCATGTGTTCCCCATTTAACTCATTGAGCGCCAAGTGTATGGGTCCCATGGAAGGCCTACAGTAGGTTCTTCTGGGTTATGCCAGCAACCAGAAGGTTAAAGAGTTGTTAAATTCTGTATACACCTTGCCTGAGGGTGGCACGCGCGCGCTCACGATCCGCGATCTCGCAGCCGCCGTAACGTGATGCGGTTTGCGATATCGAGCCAAGTTGCCACCGTCAAGCCATGGTGGGCAGTCGGCAACTGGTTAAAAAATGCCCATTTTCTGGGCTAATAAGCCAAGGGGTGTCAAAAAATAGCATAGAGTGGGCACTGGCCAGGGGAATTTCTAACAATGAATACAATGAATAAAATTTCACATACCAAAAAAGTAACAAAATGAAATTTGGCCAGGAACAATGGTTTGTTAAATGCCTAAAGTGAAACAATAAAAATGTACTATTCATGGGGGCGGGGGGGTTTGGGGCTATGACTGTGAAGAAGCACTGACATAAACAAAGTAAAAAAGATTTCATTGCCAGCTGATTTTTTATAAATTAAAAAGCACACTGCCTGCTTTTTTTGGGGGACCTCTGGAGGGGCTTCTGTGCTTTTATGGCAATGAAATGTAATTTGCTGGCAAATTAAACAGAATATTTCTTTGTACATGTACAGTACATTTTGCATTAGCACATTCTACAGAATTATAAAAAAAATGTGTATAGTTCTCTCCAAAATACATACATCAGACCCGTTTGAGTTTGTTATGGATTTTAAGGGGGTACATCACACACACCAGACCACATGCCCTCAACATGGGGGGTACCTTATTAGGGGGTACCCCCCTTCCAAACCACCTTGTCCCCATGTTGATTAGAACGAGGGTCTCTTCCCCACAACACTGGCAGACAGCTGTGTGGGTTTTCGGGCATGGGCTTATCAGAATCTCAAAATTTGACAAGTCCCTTATTAAAAAAAATTAAATCCCCCAAAAAATGACCCTCATTGCAAATCCAAATATTACGATGCCTTCTGAAAACTGAGCTGTCATCAGCTATATCAGCGAAGGGGTGGGGATAGTAGTGACACCATTTGGCATCTTAGGGCAGTGAAATCATTTCTATGCTCTCCCTTTTGTTTACATAGCAGGGTAATCCTGGTCATGTAAGGCAATGTACCATGGCACCAGCGGTTCTTTGGGATGCGGTGGGTGCAAGCATCCACTGTTTCCTTAGGAACCAGTGACAGCGAGAAGCTGTCATGTATAGAAGTGGTAGAAATCCCGGATGGGCAAAAGTTTGGATTGTTTTAGCAAAAAAAAAAATGCTGATTGTTAGATGTATGTGAGAAATGTCAGAATTGGCCCAGTAGGCAAGTGGTTAAATGGTACATTACTAGAATGCATTAAAGTATAACTAAAGGCAAAACTTTTTTTTTTTAGTTTTGGATAGAGTGGAGATGGATTAGAACCCATGTCAGTTTTTATTGCTGTCTGTGCCCCGTTAAGGAGATTCACCCTCTTCCATTGTCCTGTTTACCATTATCATTGAAAGTGAAAGTAAAAGAAAATCCCAAATTTTGGGTTGTCCCCAGAAAAGTAATAGATGGGAAATCTTCCAATGGGGACACTAGTTTTGGTGACCTGGGGGTCCCCAAGGAATTCCCTTAATTTCCAGGGATTTTCTCTCACTTCCTGATTGGCTTTGGGACAGGAAGTGAAGGGAAATCTCTGCAATGGGACACAGATGGAAACAAATATTTTAACAGGGATTATAGCCCTCCCTTACTCTATCAAAAATGAAAAAAAAAGTTTTGCCTATAGTTCTATTTTAGATGTTTTTTTTTACTGATTTTTATCTATTCTCTATTTGTGGCTACCTTTTTGCAACTTGTGTTAGACTGATCTAATGGGACTAGGGGTATGGTGAGTGTAAGAAGATCTTAGAATACTTAGCGCACTGGCTATAAGGAAGAAATATACAATACCAGTAATTTGAAAAGTGAAATTCTCCATTAACAGCTCAGTGCTTTGGTGCATTTTGGTTTTAATTGTCCACATGTAACATGGTTGGTGAGAAAAGTGATGGATACAGGTCGAGTATTTGGCACAATAGGAGAGAAATGGGTATCAAAGGCTACTGCTGAACAAACTCCTGGGAGGTAGTCCTAAATCAGGGAAATGGGTGAAAATTCCATGCTGACAGGCCTGGTCAGTGAGGGATGCCCACTCAGCGGCTGCTGTGTCTGAAGAGCAAGAAGCAACTCTAAAAGAAGATGCAAACGGGAGCGGGACAAGCGCCACCTAAGTGTAGCAAGTTAAAAGCAGTTTTATTGGACTAAAAAGATTGCATTCACAGCAGGACTACAGCCTCATCTATCTGGTGGACCAGGACTTACAAAAGTGGATTTTCTCACTGTATACATGCCTTTTCTCATACTTCACCATGTGAGTGCAATCTTTTTAGTCCAATAAAACTGCTTCTAACTTCCTACACTTAGGTGGCGCTTGTCCCTCTCCCCTTTTGAGAAAAGTGATAGAGCCTTTAAGAAGGAATACAATAAATGGACCAGAACAATTCTTGTTTGTTGCAAATGCAAAGGGTGAAAAACGTTACTGCTTGTTAAAATAAGCATAACTTTTTAATTTCATGGGATTATGGATTTTACAAATGAACCTTCAGATTCTGAAAGAACAGAAAATCATTCACATTTGCTTAGAGCAACGAAATAGGAGTGTGTTTATGTTAAATAAGACTCTGCCATCACACAATATAAAGAACAATGCCATGAAAATCCATCATTCACAGATTTTGTTAGTACAGCCTGTATATTATGCTCCCTTTTTCTTTAATCCTCTGGTCAACTACATGAAAGTACAAAGTATCCTCTGACTAACCTGCTAGATGTATTGGAGTAGGTGAAGAATCATGGTGAACTCCAGGCAGATATAATAAGCATCATTTTATCCACCCCTCTCCACTCAAACATTTCTTTCTTTTACACTTTGGGCGGGGGGCTCGTGAAACCCAGCTTACCCATGAGAGCTCTGGAAGCCCATTTTCAACTTCAAAATTGTTCTAACGATACAGCCTCGTAACGTGCGGGTCCTGCGTTAGATTTACAGCTTAAGAACGCCGACGCAATCTACAGCTCAAAATGTCAGCTTTTGTATGGGGCCATTAAACAACATGGAGAGCTGCAAAAAACGCGGGTGTAAAAAAACGTCTGTGTGAATGAGGCCTTAAGTGTCTGTATCCCATTGCTCTATTGTTCTGTCTGCCTTGGTAGCAAAGTATTATGGGATGTATATGTGGATTACCTGTGAGAGGGGAGGGGTTTTTTTATCCAGCAGCCCCTCCTAAAGGTCTACTGTTGAGGCTTCATGCATACAGGACGTTAAAAAAAAGTCCTAAAAAACGTCAGTAGCTTATCAGTGATTTTTTTTTCAGCTTTTTTGAGTGTTTTTGCGGCTGCGTTATTGAGCGATAATGTGCATTTTTGAGTGTTTTTGAGCGTTTTTTAACACTGGTGTTTTTGAGCATTTTCTTTTTTCAATGGATACAAAATGTCCAAAAACGTTGGTGAGGGGAATTAATGAGCGTTATTACGTACTTCGGAGTTGTCATCTGGAAATCCTCCCCGACGACCTATTTTTTTGGGGAGGGGAGAGTGTCCATTAGGTGTATATGTAGGGTATTATGAAACGATGGTTCCGTCTGTCTTGTTATCTCGTTACCCTATGTCTGTGAATTCCGGAGTAAGTGTGTCTGCAAAAAAATGTGGGCGCAAA
>BLSH010479449.1:87217-106033 GCA_018402905.1 Glandirana rugosa | reverse complement strand
TTTTTTTTGGATTTGTATTTTAGCAAAAAGTAAGAAATTTGTGTTTTTTTGCAAAATTGTCGGTCTTCTTTTGTTTATAACGGCGATCAGAAATGACGCAGCGGTGATCAAATACCACCAAAAGAAAGCTCTATTTGTGGGAAAAAAAGGACGCAAATTTCGTTTGGGTACAACGTCGCACGACCGCGCAATTGTCAGTTAAAGCGACGCAGTGCCGAATCGCAAAAAGGGCTCCGGTCCTAAAGGGGGAAATCCTTCCGGGGCTGAAGTGGTTAAGCAACTGCCCTGTAGACGTATTTTGTCTATAGGACGGTTGTTAAGTGGTTAATCAAAGAAATTTAGAAACGCTCAAAAATGTTAGGCCCCAAATGCAAATGTGTGTGTTGGGTGCATGTACATATGAAAGTCACCATTGTGCCATACGTATTGCCACACATGCTGGAGTAAGAGCACTAATTCTAGGGCCATCATTCACAGCTACATCTAAACTGATAAACTATAAAAACTAGGACTGCACCGATACTGGTATCAGTAACGGTGCCAATACTGACACCGATACCTTTGCGATGCTGTTTGAGCCCATATAAAATGAATGGGCTCAAATTGTACTGCAAAGAGTTGTATGCGAATTGAACAAGAATGCGGTGTGATTCTTGTCTGAATCGCATGCGGTTTCCCCCTCTGCTCTTGTGTGAACCCAGACTTGTAATAGTGACTTCAGCCTGGGTTCACAGGAGCGGTGTAGGAAAGCACATGCGATTTAGACAGGAATCACGCTGCATTCCTGTTCAAATCGTATGTAATTCTTTGCAGTGCGATTTGAGCCCATTCATTTTATATGGGCTCAAATCGCACTGCAAAGGTATCGGTACTCGGTGTCGATGAGTGCTTGACCGAGAGTATTGGTACTTGTACTCGGTAATCAGTAAAAAAACAGTATCAGAGCAACCCTACAACTTTTAACTGCTTCCCATCCGCCATATGGTGAAATGACGGACGGGCGGAAGCACTCTCGTTCTGGGAGGACATCATATGACATCCTCCCATTCTTGTTGCGCATGCATGCCCGGTGGGCCTCTCTCAGACACAGCGCATCACCAATCACGGTAAGGAGCACAGGGCCGCTGATAGGGGGGTACAACTAGCCCTGGTGTGGGGGGCCCACACTGGGGGGATTAGTGACAGATGACAATTGTGCTTCTTTTTCTCCAGCAGATGAAAGTTGCTCTCCTTCCCTCTCCCTTGCTACAAGCTTTTATCTGCTAAGAAAGAGACAGTCACCCCTAACTAATCCCCCTCCCTGTGCGGACCCCCCCTCCTCTCAGCACTGGAGTTTGTTATCTATAACTTAGGCTCCATGCACACTGGCTTAAAAAATTTGCTGCTTCTACAGGAGTTTAGTGTTTTGCCTGTAGAAGCAGCTCAATGTTATCCTATGTTTCCATAAGCATTAGGACGATTACAGGCATATTTTAAGCTCAATGTTTAAGAGACAGAAAAAAAAACCCTTCTGGTTCTCCTAAACTCGTCTAAACTTTGTACAAAAAATGTTCTATATGAGCGTTTTTCTGCCAAGTGAACTGGAGTTTTTTAAGCCCAGTGTACATGGAGCTTAACTTTTTTTTCTCTCCCTCTGATCCCGGAGCCTGTATATTTTTTTCATCTCATCTTCATTTTTATTTATTAACTCAGATTTATCTTTTAGATTTAGCAGGAATTCTGTGAGTTATGTTGTATTTGTGTCTGCTAATAGTTTTATTGTATTTTTAGCGAAATATAGCTTTAATACTTTTTTTGGGGGGGCCTGTCAAATAGTCTGTATGAGACCCCGCGATTTCCATCATGACGTAGGCTCTTTACCATGTGATCAGCTGTGTCCAATCGCAGCTGATCACGGGCTAAACAGGAAATGCCGGTTATCAGCATTCCTCTCCTCGTGCTGACAGAGCGTGAGGAGAGGAGAGCCGGTAAGCGGCATTCCTCAGAAGGGACATTTGTGCTGACAATCAGGGCACTGATCGTCAGTGCCTTGATGATCACTGAAGCCCCATCAGTGCTGCCCTGCCGTGCCCATCAGTGATGTCTGTCAGTGCCCATCAGTGACGCCTGTCAGTGCCCATCAGTGCTGCCTATCAGTGCCCATCAGCGATGCCCATCAGTGCCACCTATCAGTGCCCATCAGTGCTGCCCATCTGTGGCCATCAGTGCTCATCATTGCTGCCTATCAGTGCCCATAAGTGTTGCATATCAGTACCCATCGGTGCAGCCTTATCATTATCCATCAGTTCAACCTGTCAATGCCCGTCAGTGTTGCCCTTCAGTGCCCATCAGTGATGCCTATCAGTGCCCATCAGTGCTGCCTATCAGTGCCCATCAGTGCTGCCTATCAGTGCCCATCAGTGCGGCTTTTCAGTGCCCATCAGTGCAGCCCATCTTTGCCCATAAATGCCGCCTATCAGTGTCCATCCGTGCCACCCATCAGTACCTATAAGTGCTGTATATCAGTGCCCATTGGTGCAGTCTTCTCGGTATCCATCAGTGCAACCTATTAGTGCCCTCATCAGCGCACATCAGTGAAGGAGAAAAATTACTTATTTACAAAATTTTATAACAGAAACAGAAAAACAGTTTTTTTTCAAAATTTTTGTTCTTTTTTCATTTGTTTAGCAAAAAATAAAAAACCCAGTGGTAATTAAATACCACCAAAACAAAGTTCTATTTGCGTGAAAAAAATGATAAAAATGTGTTTGGGTACAGTGTTGCTTGACTGTGCAATTGTCATTCAAAGTGCGACAGCGCTGAAAGCTGAAAATTGGCCCGGGCAGTCGGGGTGAAAGTGCTCTGTAAGCAAATGGTTAAAATGTCACCTATGGACATCTAGTTTTTTGCTGTTTATGAGTTTGCACAATTTTGAGGCTTGACGTATTTGGTATCAAACAAAAAAATGTGAACAATGCAGCACTCCTAGCTCACTACAAGTTTAACTGATTCTAATCAACACGTCAATAAACATAAAATCTAACAACGTGCAAAACTGTGAATACCATTGGTTAAAAACATGTGCATTTCAAACATAAACTGTGTCCACTGCTGTATCAATCTTCACACATGAAAAGAGAAATATAACTAAATCAGTCACTTGACATTTTAAATTGTATCCACTGACGCATCTTTGTAAAGTTCGTGAATTTCTCCAGTTTACACCCAACATGCCAGTGCCCCTCCACTTGAAAATGATAACACATGCTATGGCATGTCATCAGGTAGCTGGCTGTCACTTTCTAATTTTCGTACATCTTGTGCCATCCAGAGGCCAACAGCAACAACCCGGAAGGGACAGCTGGCAGTAAGCAAAGAAAAATGGAAGCAAGGGATTTGGGGTGTGGCATCAGATTACAGCAGGACAATGCTGGATTCACTGGACATGTATGTGTTTTGAGGCATGCATCAGAGGCATAACTGGAACCTTTAGGGCCCCGGTGCAAGAAATTATGAAGGACCCCCCTGACCCCTGGCTAGGGCCCTTCCCTCTTCCCACTGTTCCTGGGGCTCTTTACTTCCATCACGGGGCCCTTTATTACGGTCCCATAGAGGGACCCTTTCACAAGTTCTGCAGCGTGCCCCCTTTCTGCCATCTTCAGGCCTCCCCACGGTGGTGAAATGCCAGGGCCCAGTCGCAAGTGTGACCTGAAATCCTGATAGTTCCCTCACTGGCGTCAGTAGGGGAACTTGTCAGTAAGACAAGTGAACTGGATAGGAGGGGCATTGGGGGCAACATATAGAGGTACCAATCTGCTCCATTAGGAGGAAAATGGAGAACATTGGTTCCTCTAAATGCCGCCCCCTCCATCCCTCCTATCCAGGTGTACAGGGGAAACACAGGGGCCCCCTGGAGCATGGGGCCAGGTTGCAACCCCTGTAGTTACGCCCCTGGCATGCATTAACATTTTGTCAGAAGCCAAAATATTTTGTTTTCCTTAATGCATGCTGCAGTGAGCTATGATGTGTTTTGCTGCATTTAAACGCAGCATATTCCATTTTCACCCTGCGCATATTAACACAGCATGTTGGTGTGAGCACTGAATTTCAGCTTGTCATTGTGTAGGTCCTCTAATGTAGGTACGTGCTAGGAATCAGGATTTTTGTTAGGTGAGGAAAATTTAGCCAGGCCTGTTGAGTTTGCAGTCCTGGTTGTTTTGATTTCTGGGCTGGGAGTGGTTCAGGTAGGACTGGGATGACTCACAGATGAGGTCACCAGGTCCTCCCACTTCTTTCCAGAGGCTGGTGGCAAGTTCTGGAAAGAGAGGTGGGAGGGGGTTGTAGCCATCTGGAGTGTTCTGTGAAGCCCTGGCCAATCCCCAATCTGGATTGGCAGGGGGCAGGCCTCCTCAAATATTCGGGGTCAGCCCAGTTCGGTGTGGAGTTCGAGAGAGCAGAGATGAGATAGTGCGGGGCTGTCGTGGCCCTGGGGATCCCCCAGTCTGGGGGGGTGAACCTGGCCGGGAAGAGCTCAGGTGCAGCCGGATGGAGTGAGAGTTCGGTGGCACGTGTAAGGAAGAGCGGAAAGGACAGCGGAGAGAGCGCTATTGGGGAGATCTCTGCGAGGAACTACAAGTCACAGCAGTGAGGGATGTAGCCCCTGGGAAGTCTGGGATGAGAGACAGTCTAAGAAGGATGCAGAGACCAGCAGGGGACTGGAGTGTCACAGTGGCAGTGGAGAAGACCGCTGCAGCCAGGAGGGCTGGTAGGGTCTGGAAGAGGATGGGTTGGGAGCAGTAGACCATCAGGCCGGCTAGCACAGTAGGACTTTTCCTACAAATTGGGGATCAACTTTCCCTGCCTGTAATGGGCGGTCCTGATGCTGTGCTAATCTACAGCAAGCTTCACATGTGCTAGCTAGGCCGGAAAGAAGAAGATGGAGGCCTGATAAATATCCTTCCAGGTCTCAACTGCAATGCAAGTGATGTGCAGGAGAGAGTAAGTGCAGCAAGTGATGTTCTGGAGGAAGAAGGAATGTATATACTGAAGATGTATATAGATGGTCCCGTTTGGTGAACTAATTCTGTGGGAATCCCACAACATCCCAATCCCTATCCAAGTTTATTACCCCAATAAACCAACAAAAACAAAGTACAAGCCTGTTTAATGACTCGGTATAAATGTGATTGAGGACAGTGTGAGCAGATCAACCAGCCACCCCTAAGGGGGACATTGGCTAAATTTGGGGGCGTCATCTGGGATTCATCTGTTTCATGTAATTCTGCTAGTAGTTACCCCTAGCAATGGAAAAATGAACTGAGCCAAGTAAATGTGATTGTTGAAATTAGCGAGGAATGAACCCGGGAATCGACTTGTGTGCTCTGCCCACCATATTTGTGTTGTTAAGTGTGCCGTCCATTGTGTCCATAGCAACCAGCGGGAGCTATCGCTAACATTGCTGCCTGCATACCTGGTTGCCTCAAACCAACGCTGGGATTGACACTTACTAAATACTGCAATTCAGTGACTTTGTACCATGCTGTTACCCATGGCAACCCATGGAGGTTGATCGCACCCATGGATTACAAATATGTCCTGCGACCTGCGACATGCTACGACCGGACATTATCATTGGATTACCCAGCGCTCTGCTAAAGCTGGGCATTGCAATCATTACAGACTTTGCTTCAAACTCCTGCCCACAGTAAAAGTATGCCTGGAAGTGTTTCTGCGGAACGTGCTTTCCAGTAAAACAGTGACTACTACTAATTACTGTTGCTACTGGCAACCACCGGCAAGGTCAGCAAGTCTGGACAAGTTCTGCTAGCGTCAGTGTGTCTGCAAAGTTTCATCCTCCAGGCAAGGGGTTACAGCAGCATGACATGCAGCAAGCCTGCTTATCAGGACTTTTGGCTCCAGTTCATCTGGTAATGAGGGGGCAGTGCCATTCCCTGGTCTCACCACTGCAGTCAGCTTCAGACACCTGAAGGGAGTGGAAGATGGTGGAAAGTGGGCGACTTATACCAGCGTTGACCTGGTTGCCGGATTAGACCCTGGTTGACACTGGGGTCTGATTGGAGCCTCGCAGGGAACTCGCCCTGAAAGTGATCGGAGGGATGGAGCAGCTGTGTTTCATCTACCTGGACTGCTAGATACTCACTGCGGATGTCACTACTTGGGCCCGGTGCAGACATTGTGACGAACTGCTAACCCGGTGGGTATCCACATCGCAGGAGCCACAATACTATCTGGTGGACCTGCAATCAGGACTTTGTCATCCGCAGCCGTGGAAGTCCTGAAGGGCTGAATCGGGCCTGGTGTCACCAACCAAAGGCGGGGTAGAGTTGCAGCCTGGTGACTCCCCCGTGAACACAGAGGACAGAGGGGAAGAGGAGGCTGTCATGGCCTGCAGCCTGGTCGGGGACCCGGAGACCGTAATTACTGCTATGCGGGAGTCCGGGGTCCCTGAAATGACAAATTTACCGACCCGTGCCCAGCTCTCCATCATGACACAACTCCTACAGCAGTTGGCAGGAGAGGAGGGCGGAAGACAGCAGCACTGTGGGGGAGGGGGGAGACCAGGGGAGAACACAGATCCAGGAACAGCAGAAGTCAAGTGAACTGGATAGGAGGGGCAGTGGGGGCAGTATATAGAGATACCAATCTCCTCCATTGGGAGGAAAATGGAGAACATCAGTTCCTCTAAATGTCAACCCCTCCATCCCTCCTATCCAGGTGTACAGGGGAAACACAGGGGCTCCCGGGAGCATGGAGCCAGATGCAATTGCAACCCCTGCAAGCACTGTAGTTACGTTCCTGGCATGCGCTAACATTTTGTCAGAAGCCAAAATACTTTGTTTTCCTGCAGTGAGCTATGACGTGTTTTGCTGCATTTAAATGCAGCACGTTCCATTTACACCTTGCGCATATTAACACAGCATGTTTGTGTGAACACTGAATTTCAGCTTGTCATTGCATTGGGCCTATGTTGAGCAATAGACACGGAAGGACTCTACTCCTGAAAAACCAAGACCAGGGCGATCAGCGGTCATGCGATCGCTCAGGCTTAGAGCCAGAGGGGGACAGCGGCAGCACCAGACCGATGCTGCAGCAGGAAGGTGAGTATAGATGTTTTTTCAATTCCCTCACCTCTCCTTTAAATGCTTCAGGACCGCCCACCGCACTTATACTACTCCAGGGCGCCCTCCTGCACTGGATTACGTACATGTACGTGATTTTGTATTTCTGCATATGGGGTGCGCGCCCCTGCCACCCCGGCTGTGCTGTCATTCGCTACAGTACCAGCCGATCAGCGGGTTCCGGCCAGTGATTTATGGCTGGAACCCACTGAGCAAATGACAGAAGAGAACCCTCTGTTGATAAACAACACAGGGCCCTCTAAAGACAGCAGCGATGTGCCGTTTTTATTCCTCCCTGGAGTAAAAACTGTCAAGTCAAGTTGCTCAGTAAAAACAGCACACAGTACACACAATAAACCCCTTCATTGCACCTAAATGTTAATCTCTTCCCAGCCAGTGTCATTAGTACAGTGACAGTGTATAGCAATGATCACTGTTTTAGTGTCACTGGTGATGTCAGTGTCAGTTAGCAAGTCCCCCCCCCCGTGATTGCCTTCCATGCCATTACAATCCCACTATAAGTTGGTCATTAGCACCATTACGAGTATATAAAAAAAAACTATTCCAGTATATATACCATCGTTTGTAGATGCTAAACCTTTCAAAAACACTAATAATTATACATTGGGATTTTTTTTTTTACTAAACACATTTAGCAGAATACATTTTGGCCTAAATTTATGATATGTTTAATAACAAAGTAAAAAATATTTTCTTTTCCAAATTTTCGATTTTCGTTTTTATAGCTAAAAATTAAAAATCACCAAAGAAAAACTCTATTTGTGTGAAAAAATAATGATATACTGTACATTTCACTTGGGTACAGTGTTGCATGACCTGACAATTACTAGTTAACCCCTTGGAGCAGCCCTGACCCTAACCTTAAGGAAAGGGGGGGGAGCGCAGTTTGGCATCTTAGCCCTGGGCACAGGATGACCTTGTCCTGGCAATGCGCCAAGGCTCACCCGCCGTGAGGCCGCATATTTGCTTGCAGCCTGCGCCAACGGGTTAAAGTAGCACAGTGCTGATTAGCAAAAATGGCCTAGTCATGAAGGGGGTAATGAAGTGGTTAACTGTGTCACAAAATAACACTTCATTTTTAGCACAGAGATTTGCAATAAGGTGACGTGATCGAAAAATGCAGACATACAGCATTTTTGTACGGCACATTATTAGGCACCTTAAGGGCCCTTTCACATTGATGAGCTGTTCAGTTAAAAGAAACCGGAAAAAAGTGCATAAAAAATGTATGCCTTTAAATCTTATGGAACTCTTTCCACCGGTCAGTTGCACTTCAGTTCCATTTTTGGCTGCTTTCACACTGCTCCATTGCAAAACACGGTAAAACGCATAATACGTCCCTTTAAATGCTATGGAAGTCCTGTTACTGCATTTTTGATGCATATAAAAAAAAAATGCATCAAAAATGCACCTTGCCATTAAAATGAATGGAAATTGCATCAAAAATGCACTGTGGTTGCATTTTCGGTGCCTTTTTGAGTCACATGTCCATGTTTCACAGGTGCATGCTGGGAGTCAGGCAAATTGAAATCAATGGCCAGAGCTTCCGAAGCGGCTGTACACCACCTCAGAAGCGCGGCACGCTGGAGCTTTTAACCCCTTTTTAACGAATTGTAGGGGGTTAAAGCCCGCCGTTGCTGCCCGAATAGCGTTGCAAAAGCACCGCTATAAAAGTGGTAAAGCGCCACTAAAACTAGCGGCGCTTTAACGCTACTGCCCACCCACCCCAGTGTGAAAGTGGCCTTAGGGTTTCCAGAACATAGATAATGTGTGTTTTGCCAACTGTTTCTGAAACACGCTGCAAACTTGCTTTTTGCTTGCGGTGGCATTAATTGTTAATGACACTCAAAGTGTGGTTAGCAGATTTGCATTTTGCAGCCCGGCAAGCACGCTACAAAGGTGTCAAAATGCACACAGAAAATATGCGCCATATCCCACGTCCAAAAAGGTTTGATTGTACGGGAGCCCATTCAAGTGTCCAACAAACAGGTGGTGAGCAGGCGTCACATTGTCACTGAAAAGCAACCTGAAAATGGATTGCACTTTAGAGGATCATTGGATTTAGGTGCATGTCTAAATCTACCCTACAGCTCCATTTACACTAGGGCAACACCAAATTTCCAGTGCGACTTTGATGCAACTTTGATCCGACTATACACTCTCTGGATCAAAGTTGCATCAAAGCAGTGCAGGCACCTTATCAAAGTAAGTCTTTAAGTCCCACCGATTTGAACGGGTGCCATTGAAAAGATTATGCTGCAACTTGTCATGCAACTTTGATGTCCAAACTCACATGACAAATCGCATGCGTGTGAATGGAGCCTTATAGAGGAGCTCCAGGCTCCCCCCAAAAAATTAAAAGTCAGCAGCTACAAATAATGTAACTGCTGATTTTTAATATATGGACACTTACCTGTCCATGGATCCAGAACCGTTCTCACCCGAGCTGATTCTTCAGTTGGCTTCAGGTGCAGGCGCCGGCATCTCAAGTAAGGGAAACCGGAAGTGAAGCCTTGCAGCTTCACAGCCGGTTTCCTACTGCGTATGCGCGAGTCGCACTGTGCCTTGTCAATGGTCTCGCTGTCTTCTGGGACCTGTGATGTGTCCCAGCAGGGTGTGGGGGAAGGAGAGGGGGAACTTCCGGCTCAGATTGCCGCAGCACTTCTGACCAGAAGTGGGAGCGGGTTCCTGTCAAAACCAGGTACCCGCTCCCCCCAAAAAAGTGCCAAATGTGTCAGTGGAGGATGCAAACTAGCAGAACTTCCCTTTTGGGTAAAGTTACGTTTTAAGCTGGTGGAATTTAAAAAAAAAATCTTAGAAGCTTCATATGCAAATTCTCAGTACATTCCAATGTCATTCAAAAGCAGTTCAAGGTTTTATTTACCTTTAACCACTTGCCTACTGGGCACTTTGTCCCCCTTCCTGCCCAGGACAATTTTCAGCTTTCAGCGCTGTCGCACTTTGAATGACAATTGCACGGTCATGCAACACTGTAACCATATGAATTTTTTATCATTTTTTTTCACACAAATAGAGCTTTCTTTTGGTATTTTAATCACCACTGGGTTTTTTAACAACTTCCCGACCGCGTAACGGCTATAAGCTGCCACAGTGTGGCTCTGTCCCGCGAATTGCCGCTTATAGTTGTCACTCGCGGGCACGTTAGGGGGCGAGCGCTCAAGCCCGCCGCATGCTCCCTGAGCGGGGCCGCAGGTCGGGTGGACTCGATGTCTGCCGGTGACCCGTGATCACCTGTGACAGAACCAGAACGGAGAACCGCCGATGTAAACACGGCGGTTCCCCGTTCTGACAGGCGGGATTTCAGAGATCTACTGATTCCTGTACTCGGGATCAGTTAGATCTCTGGTGCCCCTGGCAGCCCAGCCCCCATACAGTTAGAACAGCTTAGGGAACACAGTTAACCCCTTCACTGCCCCCTGCAGGTTAACCCCTTCCCTGCCAATGACATTTACACAGTAATCAGTGGATATTTATATTTCTGATCACTGTATAAATGTCATTGGTCCCAAAAAAGTGTCAAAAATGTCCGACATGTCCGTTGCAATATCACAGTCCTGATAAAATTCACAGATCGCCGCCATTACTAGTAAAAAAAAAAAATTGTAAAAACACAAGAAATTAATTCTCATGGTTTGTAAACGCGGCAACTTTTGTGCAAATCAGTCAATAAACGCTGATTGCGATTTTTTTTTTTTACCAAAAATATGAGGAAGAATATAAATCGGCCAAAATCAATGAATAAATTAGTTTTTTTATATTTTTTTGGGGGATATGTATTTTAGCAAAAAGTTAGAAATATTGTGTTTCTTTGCAAAATTGTCGCTCTTTATTTGTTAATAGCAGTGATCAGAAATGACGCAGAGGTAATCAAATACCACCAAAAGAAAGCTATATTTGTGGAGAAAAAAAGGATGCACATTTAGTTTGGGTACAACGTCGCACAACCGTGCAATTGTCAGTTAAAGCGCCGCAGTGCCGAATCACAAAAAGTGCTCTGGTCCTAAGGTGGGAAATCCTTCCAGTCCTTTGGTGGTTACATTTTCCTAAGCAAACAAATAAAGACCCAACATTTAAAAAATAAAATTCATAGTTTGTTATAAAATTTTGCAAAGAGGTAATTTTTTCTCCTCCATTGATTTGCGCTGATGAGGCTGCACTGATGGGCACTGATGAGGCTGCACTGATGGGCACTGATAGGCGACACTGATAGGCACTATGGTGGCATTGATAGGTGACACTAATGAGGAAGCACTGATGGGCACTGATAGGCAGCACTCATAGGTGACACTGATGAGGAAGCACTGATAGGCAGCACTAGTGGGCATTGTTGGGACTGCACTTTCTCACAAGCCTGTTATCGGCTCTCCTCTCCTCATGCTGTCAGCGTGAGGAAGGGAATGCTGATAACCGGCTTGTGTTAAAGTGGAGGTCCGCCAGGGTAAAAAAAAATAAAACTCAGCAGCTACACATACAGTAGCTGCTGACTTTTAATAATAGGACACTTACCTGTCCTGGAGTCCAGCGATGTCGGCACCCGCCACCGATCTTCAGATCGGGGGTTGGGTGCAGCCGCATCCATTGTGGGTAAGGGAACCCGGACGTGTAGCATTACAGCTTCACGTCAGGCACCTTACTGCGCATGCGCGAAGCTCCGCTGTGCTCTGCTATTGGCCAGGCAGCCAGTAGCAGAGCGAACAGGGAGGAGGGAGCCAGGCTGCTGACATCAGCGGCTGCCCAGAGCTTCCATATGTGTGGAAAAGGACACCTGTCTAAAGACAGGTGTCCTCTACCCCCACGAAAGGTGCCAAATGTGACACCTGAGGGGGGGAGGAATCCAACTAGCGGAAGTTCAACTTTTGGGTGGAACTCTGCTTAACATTGTGATCGGCTGTCATTGGACAAAGCTGATCAAGTGGTAAAGGGCCACTGTGATTGGCCCTTTACACTGATCTATGATCAGCTGTGTTCGAAGGACACGGCAATCACAGAGCACACCGCAGGGGGCACGCGGGCAGTGTGATCACGGGAGGACGCCATATGACGCACTCCTGGCAAAGTAAGCCCACCCTGTAGCCATTTTTCACCTACAGCATGGGCAGGAAGTGGTTAAAGTATAACTAAAGCCAAGTTTTCATTTTTTTAGTTTTGAATAGAGTGGAGATGGATTAGAACCACTGTCAGTTTTTATTGCTGTCTGTGTCCCTGTTATGGAGATTCACCCTCTCTATGTGGCCTCATCCTGTATCCCAGATTTTGGGTCATCCCCAGAAAATAGAAGGGAACGTTCTGGTGACCTGGGGGTCCAAAGGATGCCTTTAATTTGTAGAGATCTCCTCCCACTTCCTGTTTGGTTATGGGACAGGAAGTGAAGGGAAATCTCCCCAATTGGACACAGATGGGGAAAAAAAAAATCTATCACAGGTTGTAGCTCTAATGAGCAGGGTCCTCTGATTCATACTGTATTTCAGTGTATTGTATTTGTACTGTCTACCCTCAGGTTGTAAAGCGCTGTGTAAACTGTTGGCACTATATAAATCCTGTATAATAATAATAACCCTCCCTTGCTCTATCCAAAATGAAAAAACGTTTTTGCTATAGTTCTACTTTAACATTTGATTTTGGAATGAATGGATTTTAGGAAAACCACATTCATGTTAAACATTGGTAAATTGGTTTTCCATCCTGCTGTCACCCTACTAATGATGATAAAAATGAACACAAAAAATGTGCAACAAATGTCTACCAGTGTATTTCCCCCCATCACATGGGGCAGTGACCAGTGACAGGAGGTGTGACCAATGACAGGAGGTGTGACCAATGACAGGGGAGGTGTGACCAATGACAGGAGGTGTGACCAATGACAGGGGAGGTGTGACCAATGACAGGGGGAGGTGTGGACAGGTCAGGGACACGTGTGTCTATGGAGGCTCCCGTGTAATCCTGGATGGCACTCCTCCTAGGCTCCTCCCCCTCCTGTGACCCGGATGTAGTGGCAGTGGCCGGGTGTCGGCGGATCTGTGGCAGCAGCGGAGTAGAATGAGCTGCTGATCCGTCCCTGTGCTCCGCTCACACATGGCGCCTATGGGCATCCGCCTGTCCCCGCTGGGGATCGGGGTGTTCTTCCTGCTGGGGCTCGGTGTCCTCTATCACGTCTACTCGGGGCTGCTGACATGGCGCCTGTCGGCCTTCATATTGGGGGATCGGGCCGCTGGCGGCGGAGGAGAGAGCGATGCGGTGGATCTGCGGGAGATGCTGGCGGCGGCGGTGCAGGCAGCGGAGCTGGGCGGGGTGGAGGTGAGGATGGTACGGGAGAGCAACAAGCTGAACGAGAACTCCAAGGGGAAGACCCGAGAGGGGGCGGACGACAAGATGACCCGGGGGGACCTCCTCTCCAACCGGAGGATGGCCAGCCTCATCAAGAACACCTTCCCCGGCGTGCAGGTCAGTCCACACCGGAGACAGCGGGATCACTCAGCAGGGGCTGGCCGTGTATGGGGATTCCCTAATGTGTGATCCTGTGTATGGAGGGGATCCCCCAATGTGTGATCCTGTGTATGGAGGGGAACCCCCAATGTGTGATCCTGTGTATGGAGGGGATCCCCCAATGTGTGATCCTGTGTATGGAGGGGAACCCCCAATGTGTGATCCTGTATATGGAGGGGATCCCCCAATGTGTGATCCTGTGTATGGAGGGGATCCCCCAATGTGTGATCCTGTGTATGGAGGGGATCCCCCAATGTGTGATCCTGTGTATGGAGGGGAACCCCCAATGTGTGATCCTGTGTATGGAGGGGATCCCCCAATGTGTGATCCTGTGTATGGAGGGGATCCCCCAATGTGTGATCCTGTGTATGGAGGGGATCCCCCAATGTGTGATCCTGTGTATGGAGGGGATCCCCAATGTGTGATCCTGTGTATGGTGGGGGGATCCCCAATGTGTGATCCTGTGTATGGTGGGGGGATCCCCCCAATGTGTGATCCTGTGTATGGAGGGGATCCCCAATGTGTGATCCTGTATATGGTGGGGGGGATCCCCCCAATGTGTGATCCTGTATATGGTGAGGGGATCCCCAATGTGTGATCCTGTATGGGGGGGATCCCCCCAATGTGTGATCCTGTATATGGTGGGGGGATCCCCCCAATGCGTGATCCTGTGTATGGAGGGGATCCCCAATGTGTGATCCTGTATATGGTGGGGGGGATCCCCCAATGCGCAATCCTGTATATGGTGGGGAGGGACCCTCAATGTATGGTATACGTCTCACCTTGATAATGGGGCACCACAGCGTCTGATCCTGTATATTTGGACGGAGGGGGGGGGGGGCACTAGTTGTATGCAGCTCTAGTGTATGGTGAGCACTAGGAACACATCAGCTGGCTCTTTATAGACAGACTTTTGTTGGCTTCAAGCATGTTTTTCATTCACTTACAAGTGCAGAACCCACTTGAAGCAATAAGGCTACTTTTTCACAGGTGACTAGTGCTGGTGCAAATGACAGCGGGGTGAATCTGCTGATCCTGACACCTTTGAGCAGCTAGCTGCAGACACCATGCCCTGTACACTTCAATGACCGGTCGGCAGTGACCACAGCGACCCGCGGCTGTCCACCCCACCAGCAATTACCTGCAGTGATCACTACTGGACGCTCTTTGTGTGAATTGTGAATGATCTCTGACTCAAACACATATTGGCCAAATGCCATCAATGTACGCTCTAAGTCTGCCAAGCCAGCTTTAATGCAGAGGTGCGGGTTCAACCAGTCTGATCACAAAAGAGTGAGATGATAAAAATAGCACAGACCGTTTTGTGTCGCTATGCTGACAGCAACTGTCATAGGTTGCCCTGATCTGTTTTTGTCATTTGAGATTGGTGGAAAAGTGACATGTTTATGGCCATTGTTAGGCAGTGCAGTGCCCTGTCCCCTCTGTCAGCACTGTCTGTAGATGTGTACACAGGAGCTGAGCCTTATGGAACACGGCCCTGTGTGTATCTGATGTGCTGGAAGGGTCAGTGCTGTGTACACAGTAGGCGTGACACCATATTGTTTATTCAGTCGAGAAATCTACAATCGCTAAATGCAATACAAACATTTCTTATTACAGAGGAGCACTTTTTATGGCACTTTTATTATGGCACGTGTTATTACTTAATAAATAGTGGTGCATCCAAATGAAAATTCTGGAGCTACACCAAAAATTCAGGATGCACTTGGCCGAAAACCCAAATGGACCGTTTTATTTATTTATTTAATTTTTTTTTTATCTATAATTTGTATTATATTCAACTTTTTAATAGTTTTTGTAGGGTTTCTACTTTTAAAAAAAGAGCAGCTCCAGAAAATTGCATCCCTTTAAATTCTATCTATATCTTCACAATGGTCCATTGCGGTGTATCGGACCTCCCAATTTTAAATGCATTAAAGATGCAGCAAATATGTGTCAAACACACCCGTGTTGCGTTTTTGATGCAGTTTTTGAGTCACGTGACCGCGGTGAAATATAATGCGTTTTTTTGGTGCCATTATCGGAAGTTTTTTTTTTTTTTTTTTTTTTTATAACCCTATTCTTGGCCAATGATGTTTGACAGCCGATATAACGGTGCACCCCAACCTATGAATGTTAGTATCCAGTTTATATTTTGTGCTTTTAGGAATTCTCAAAGATTTTTATTTTTAAAACAATCAACAGTGCTGGCCAGAACGCGTTTTTGAAGGGAGTCTGTTCCACGTTTTCACAGCTCTTATTGTGTAGAAGCATTTCCATGTGTGAAGATTAAAGCGGAGTTACACCCATGTAAAAGTCAGCAGCTACAAAAAGTGTAATAATCGGCCACTCACCTGTCCCTCGTTTCGGCGATGGGGTCACCCGAGGGCTTGCTCTTCGCCCCCTCCCATCGGTGGCGCTGGCATCATAAGTGTGGGCACCCGGCTTGAAAGCTCGGTGCGCACTGCGTATGTGTGAGTAGCACTACGCCTTGTGACTGGCCGGCGTATCTCCTGGGACCTGTGACGTGTC
The DNA here is from genome assembly GCA_018402905.1 of Glandirana rugosa. Classification (NCBI taxonomy): domain Eukaryota; kingdom Metazoa; phylum Chordata; class Amphibia; order Anura; family Ranidae; genus Glandirana; species Glandirana rugosa. The sequence goes on along the minus strand of BLSH010479449.1, from coordinate 89,858 downwards.
ACAGAAGATTGCCGAGAGGGAGGGGGGAATGTGGACTTTCTTCCTGGAGCCGCGGCACCAGGGGAGGAAGTGGACCTGGGACTCTGTGAAAACATGGTCCCTGGTTACCCCCCCAAAAAAAGACATGCTAGTTGTGGCATGTCGTGGGGGTCACCTTCCATTAAAGCGGAAGCTCCACTTTTGGGTGGAAGTCTGCTTTAAGGCTTTTTTAACACTGGGGTGGGAGCGGTAAAGCACCACTGGTTTCTGCGGCGCTTTTCTCTACTGTTCTAGTGAGGCTATGGCACCGCTATGCAGTCGGCAGTGCAATGCTTTTAACCCCCCACAAAGGGTTTAAAAGGGGCTTAGAGGCGGCGCGCCGCGCTTTCCGAGGTGGTGTACAGTCTCTTCGGAACTGCTGGCCATTGATTTCAATGGAGGGGCGGTTTGCGAGCGGTGGATACACCGCTCCCCTCACCGCCCCAAAAGATGCTGCTTGCAGGACTTTTCCTAACGTCCTGCAAGCGCACTGCCCCAGTGTGAAAGCACTCAGGCTTTCACATTGGGGTGCATTGGGACACGTTTTTCAGATGCTTTATTTAGCGCAAAAGCGCCTGAAAAACGTCTCAGTGTGAAAGTGGCCTAAAGGAGAAATATGGGCAGAGCTTTTTTGGCTATACTTCTCTTGTTGGCCACAGGAGTGCACTTACTTTTACTCTCCTGTGACATAAAATCAGACCACTGTCGGCTGACCTCACAGACCCACTCCATGTTCTGGAAGGATCCCGACCATATTGTTGGGATCCACCCAGGCACCTGATCATCAGCTGGCTCAGCGCACCACTGAGAGCTTATGCCAGACGCCCACCCCCCCTCCCCTCCACTCCACAGCCCAGGGCTCTAGAGAGTAGTGACTGACAGTCACTGCTCTGCACTCTGGGCAGACTGAAACCTGAGTGATCAGCAGTCATGAAACCACTTAGTTTCTGGGCTTCGAGTCAGTTGGGGAAGGTTGCAGCAGGGAGTGGATATACACTATATTACCAAACGAATTGGGACACCTGCCTTTGCACGCACATGAACTTTACTGGCATCCCAGTCTTAGTCTGTAGGGGTCAATATTGAGTTGACCCACCCTTTGCAGCTATAACAGCTTCAACTCTTCCGGGAAAGCTGTCCACAAGGTTCAGGAGTGTGTCTATGGGAATGTTTGACTATTCTTCCAGAAGCGCATTTGTGAGGTCAGGCACTGATGTGGTTGAGAAGGCCTGGCTCGCATTCTCCACTTTAATTCATCCCAAAGGTGTTCTATCGGGTTGAGGTCAGGACTCTGTGCAGGCCAGTCAAGTTCCTCCATCCCAAACTTGCTCATCCATGGACCTTGCTTTGTGCACTGGTCCAAATCATTTGGTGAAGGGGAGGGTTATGATTGTTTTTCGGGGGTTGGGCTTGGCCCCTTAGTTCCAGTGAAGGGAACTTTGAGGCCTCATACACACGGGCATGTTGAAAAAATGAGCTCTAATGTCGGGACCGGCGCCATGAAAAAAAATCGGAGTTAAAAACGCAATTTCATCGGCCTTTTGCATTGGTGTTAATGTGCGTTATTGAGCGTCAGCGCTACGTCGCGTTTTGTTTGAAAAGACATCCCTCTGCTGTTTTTGGTCCTGAAAATGCAGGTTAACGGCGCTACGGCGCTAATGCGCATTAGTGAGCGTTTTGCCAGCTCAGCGTCAAAAACGCTCTAGCGCTGCAGCTTCCGAACGGGATGGCCATGGGTTCTGCTCGCAGCTTACAAACGCCGACGCCATCTACAGCTCAAAAACGTCGGCGTGTGTATGGGGCCATTGAATAACATGGAGATTTGTTTTTAAGCTGCAAAAAATGTTGAAAAACGCGGCTGTAAAAACATCTGTGTGTATGAGGAGTTAAAGTGTCGGCATACCAAGACATTTTGGACAATTTCATGCTTCCAACTTTGTGGGAACAGTTTGGGGATGGCCCCTTCCTGTTCCAACATGACTGCGCACCAGTGAACAAAGCAAGGCCCATAAAGACATGGATGAGCGAGTTTGAGGTGGAGGAACTTGACTGACCTGCACTTAAACCCAGTAGAACACCTTTGGGATGAATTGGAGTGGAGACTGTGAGCCAGGCTTTCTCGTCCACACCAGTGCCTGACCTCACAAATGCACTTCTAGAAGAATGGGTCAAACATTCCCATAGACACACTCCTAAACCTTGTGGACAGCCGTCCCAGAAGAGATGAGGATGTTACAACTGCAAAGGGTGGCCCAACTCTATACTGAACCCTACGGACGGTAAGAAGATCTTCACGTAAACACTCCAGTCCGTGACCACACCTGCTCTTTCGGACCGAGTGTCAGAGGTGAGGTTAAGTAGGGTTTCCACAAGATGACCCAAATTCACGTCCAGTCAGTTCAAGGAGGTGGAGTTTGAGCGAGTAGGTACAGAAATACCCGGAACGAAACAAGTGACCACGCGTCAGTACAACCTTGTCCTTCCCCGGTAGGGGTTTGACAAGGGTGTTTCAACCTTCGTACTTTAACAGGTTTTACAGATCCATACGGCTGTGAAATTGAGGAGTATGTGTGTCTACAAAAATGTCGGCGCAAAAAGTTGTAAAAAACGTCGAATTTTTGTT
>BLSH010479449.1:57575-78530 GCA_018402905.1 Glandirana rugosa | reverse complement strand
GGTTCACACGGTTTATATGTTTAAACAAACCTTAGCACAGTAACATCCTATGTGGTCCAAAAGACAGGATTATAGTTTGTTAAAGCGGTATGATTTAATAATGCAGCATAACCATCTCTGAGGTTACTTTATATCCCAGAGAGACTAAATACACATATAAGAGATTTCCCATCTCTATGGGTATGGTAGCTGCTAAATGAGCGCGGTACTTCTTTACTTACACCCCAAAATATATTCTGCTACTCGTTCCGAGTATGGCGATACCCCATGTGTGAGACTTTTCCACAGCCTGGCCACATACAGAGGCCCAAAATGCAGGGAGCATCGTCAGGCGTTCTAGGGGCATACATTTCAAATCTAATTTGACTACCTATTGTGGGGCACTGTAGTGGCACGGATGGGCACTGTAGTGACACTGATGGGCGTTGTAGTGGCATGAATGTGGCACAGATGAGAACTGATGTGGTATGAATGAGGCATAAATAAGCCATGGGTGGGGATGGCTGAGCACGGATGGGGATAGCTGGGCATGGATGGGGGTGACTGAGCACGGACGGATGGATGGATGGCTGAACATGGATGACTAAGCATGGATGAGGATGAATGACTGAGCTGGATGGATGGATCGGTGAGTGCAGACTGGCACATTGCAGCTCTGTGGGCACTACAGATCCTGCCCACAGCACTGCTGCATGTGATGTGAGAGGGGTGAGACAAGCTGGACATCTGCCAGCTTGTTTACATCTGATTGCTCCATCATTTGACGGAGCGATCACGTGCTAAAGGGCCGCCATGAGCAGCCGTTTACCGTGATCTGTGATGCGCCGGGTCTGGGCACGGATATTCCCAGGTGCGCGCCGGAGCCCGATTCTGCTAGGACTTCACTGTTCGCCCTAGAGTTAACAATCTGTCCTGCAGCCGTCAATCGGCTATGGGCCGATTTTGTAAAGTGGTTAAGCTGTGCTTATTGAGAAAAGTGCTCTTACTTTAAAGGATAAGTTCACCTTTTGTAACCTGTTACATGTTACCCCCATATTCAGGGTGTAACAAGTTACAAATCCACCGGCCCCTCGATATCACAGGCAGCAGGGGATCTTCTCCCCTTGCTTTCTGAGAATTTTCAAAGAACGTGGCTCTGCCCGCCCGGCCACGTTACTCGTTCACAGAATTCTGTGAATTGAAGACTACAAGGTCCAGCAGCCTTTGTGGCTGTCGGCTTGAAGTTTTAAATGAAGTGCTGGCGGTAGCTCATTGATGCTTCCTGTTAATGTGTAACTGCTTGGCTGTACGATGTGCGGCCAAACAGCTTACACACAGAGCCTACAAGAGCTCTGCAAAGTACCCATGATCTGCTGATCGTGGATGCAATGCTTTCCAGGCTCCCAATAAAAAAAAAAATCATAAATGCACATTTCTTTCGTTCATTGACGGGCACAGCAAACCATGGACAAGTGGGGTATGTTGCCCTCTTCATGAGTAGACTAGGCAGAACAGGCAGTTCTAACAGCAAAAAACAACAGAGACAGCACCTCCCAGGGGGCAGTCCCCACTGTCAGCAACCCTCCACCCTGCTACAGCTAGCTCAGTTTTTTTCTGCCTAGTGCAAGGAGTAAGACCTGGCTCCCTGTTGGGATCTGTGGTACCTCAGCTTGGTCCACTTCGGCTGCCTTTTGAGGTCAGCCTGGCAAGATGTTTTCGGATGAAGGCTGCAATCAAGTAGCTGGGCTGGGTGACAGGCTGGATATATAGATCCAGGTAGTCTCCCCAGCCGGCCAGCGAGTGTGCGCCGCGAATCGGCCCCGCGGGTTAAATGTCCCGCCGATACACATATGACCGGACGACTGGTCTGTGTCAGTGGTACCATGGCCGACAGCTCCCCTTGGAATGGATAGGTGAGGCAGATTGGTCTCAGGTGGGATACCCGCTCCGCCCGACTGGATGGGTAAGTACGCCCCCCTCCCCTACTGGGGTATGGGGGGAGCAGGCGGGTTCCTCTCCTGGGGTGTTAGGCTGGCGGTTGGTCCCCTCTCCTTCCCTCCTTTGGTTAACCCCCCCCCCTCCGTAGTGGGGGTTCGGGGCCTTTAGCTGCACCCTCTTCCTCTTGCCTTGTGCTTTTCTGCTGTGCTGTTCTGTTGTGCGGCCTGGTCGGTAGCCATTTTGGGCATCATTTGGCCTCCGGGGCGGCCATTTTGGCATAGTCGCGGCCACCATTTTGCTGTGGACGGCCACATGGTTTAGCCTCTATTGTGCCCGGCGGCCATGTTCCGGCCTCTGTGTGTGAGGGGGGGGGGGGTCCCTGAGTCGTTCTGGCGCCGTTTTACCCTCAGGAAAGCATGGAGCGCTCCAGAAGCCAGTGGGCACAGTAGCACGTGTGCAGGCAGGCAAGGCAGCAGCGGTGGGCAGCAGTAGGAGCGGCTTTCCTGCAGGTAGCCTGCGCAGCATTTGGGGTGGGGGGTGCCTGGTCTCCTGGTACCTAGGCCTCAGTTAGGTGGCGTGTTACCAGTGTGGGTGATGCAATGGCAGCCGATGCGGGTGCTTCCCCCTCTAGACCTCTCCATGGTTGCGGCCAGCGTCTCAGGGACTGCGATCCCTTTTGATGCTCTGTCTGCGGTCCTGAAGTGTGAAAGCGGCCTGTACCCCACCCCCCCCCGGTGAAAACTCGGACACTGATGGGGGCTCTGCCATGAAGGGAATCCACTTGAGCTGTCGGATGGCGAGGTCCTGGATTCTGATATCGAGGAGGAATCCTCGGTGGCCATTGCTGCGCACCAGAAGGCACTAGTAGGCGCCCTGATCATAGCGGTGCACGATATTCTGAAGCTGGAAGATACAGCCAGAGCGTCACAGGACTTGTCCGTCCCTTTTGGGTCACATAAACCGGCCCGTGTGGCTAAGATTTTCCCCTATGGGCCTTTTCTTGATAGGTTTGTCTACAGAGACTGGGAACGGCCTCAGTGTTCCTTCCCCATACCGAATCGGTTCTCTGTGCGCTATCCTTTTGAGGACAGCCTGGTAAAGAAGTGAACATCACCATCCCCCCCACCCCCTCCCCCGTGGTTGATCCCCCAGTGTCTCGCCTGAATAAGGCGACCACGATTCCAGTGGAGGGCACACTGTCATTTAAGGACCTGGCTGATAGAAAAGCAGAGGCTGTCGCCAGATCTATGCTTGTTCTGGCGGGGTCAGCAATGCGGCCCGTGGTGGTTGTCGCAAGCGCTCACGGAGTGGGCTAGGCTATTGCACCTCGAACTGAGCAATGCAAAAGTTCTGCCTGCACGTGTGGAGCTCGCTAACCAGCTCGTCCAAGGGCTTAAATATCTGACGCGGCCCCCCTGTTGTCCGTGTCTTCTGTGGTGGTTAGGCGGTTGCTCTGGCTGAAATACTGGTCAGGGGACCAAACTTGCCTTGCCTTGCTCTTTGGAGCCACTTTGGATGAGATTATAAAGTATCTCGCTGGTGGGAAGAGCACCTTTCTTCCGGAGAGTAATGGGAGTAAGGAGCCCCGTCGTAGGCCGGGCCCCACTTTTCCGACTCCGGAACGTTTTACTCCAACCCATTTGTGGTCCCAAAGAAGGATGGGCTCGGGCCGTTCCTGGACCCTCAACGGCTTCGTACATGTACTAAAGTTCAGGATGTAGTCTGTCTGCTCTGTGGTGGCGGCACTTCACCTGGGCGATTTCCTGGCTTCCTTCGGCATCAAGGATGCATACCTGCCTATCCCCATATGCGCTCAGCACCAATTCTTCCTGCGCTTTGCGGTCGAAGAGCATCACTATCAGTTTGTGGCTCTCCCGTTTGGTCTGGCCTCTGCGCCTCCGGGTTTTCACCAAACTGCTGGCTCCGGTTCTGGCTCTGTTGAGGCAGAGGGGCATCGTGGTGGTGGCATACCTGGACGACCTCCTCTTGAGAGGGGAGTCCGCTCCAGTCCTGAGGGACAATGTGATGATCACCATGCACACTCTGCAGGAGTTCGGCTGGGTGATAAATTTCCCAAAATCAGTACTGACTCCGTCTCACCGGTTGGAGTATCTGGACCTGATCTCGGATGCAGCCCAGGCGAAGGTTTTCCTTCCACCGACCAAGCTACAGACGCTTCAGTCGGCGATTCTGTCCCTGCTGTCCCAAAAATGTTCCTCCCTACGTTTTTGCATGAGGGTCCAGGGGCTCATGGTATCCACCTTCGAGGCGGTTCCATACGCCCAGTGGCACACCCGTGCTCTGCAGTGGGAGATTCTTCTCAGATGGGACAAGTCCCCATCGTCCCTGAATTGGCTGATCAGGGTGAGACGCCAGGCCAGGACTTCCCTGCTCTGGTGGCTGCGGGCTCCGGCCCTGCGCTTTAGGAACTTGTTCCTTCCCCTTAATTGGACGATGGTTACGACGGATGCCAGCCTTATCAGCTGGGGGGGGGGGGGTAGTCCTAGGGTTGTTGTCGGCCCAGGGCCGTTGGTCCCTGGAGGAGTCTCGTCTCCTGATCAATGTCCTGGAACTTCGGGCCATCAGGTGCTGCCTCCCAATGGACGAGGAGGCTGCACGGGTGCCCTGTCCGGATCCAGTTAGACAATGCCACGTCTTTGGCATACGTGAATCACCAGGGCGGGACAAGAAGCTCGGCTGCAGCCTTGGAGGCGGCTCACATTCTGCGGTGGGCAGAACTACACATACACGCAATCTCCACCGTTCACATTCCAGGCATAGAGAACTGGCAAGCGGACTACCTCAGTCATCTGGGGTTGAACCAAGGAGAGTGGTCCTTGCACCCGGACGTGTTCCATCAGATTTGTCTGAGGTGGGATACACCAGACGTGGACCTGTTAGCGTCTCATCTCAATCGGAAGGTGCAGACCTTCGTGAGCTGGACAAGGGATCCTTTGGCGGACGCGCTAGTGGCTCCGTGGGCTCAGTATCGGCTCATCTATGCCTTTCCCCCTCTCAAGTTGCTTCTGCGCCTCCTGCGCAGAATAGAAGCAGAAGGAATACCGACCATTCTCGTGGCTCCAGACTGGCCGTGGCACCCTTGTTACGCTGACGTGGTACGAATGGTGGTGGGCATTCCCTGGCGACTCCCGCTTTGCGAGGACCTGCTGTCCCAGGGGCCCATCTTGCATACTGCTTTAACTGCCTGGCTATTGAATCCCAGGTGTTGAGGGATCGAGGTGATCCCCGCCATGCTCAAGGCACGTAAGGCCACTTCCCGGAAGATATACCACCGTGCCTGGAAGGCTTACATTTCCTGGTGCGAGAATGGGGGGTGGAATCCCTGATCTTTTTCGGTATCTCGGGCTCTTGCTTTTCTGCAGAGGGGTCTCGACCAGAAGCTGGTGTTGAGTACAATCAAGGGTCAGATTTCTGCCCTGGCGATATTTTTTCAGCGTCCATTGGCAACGCACTCTTTGATTCGTACTTTTGTGCAGGGGGTTCGACACGTCGCCCCCCAAATTCGGTCACCTCTGGCGCCATGGGACCTTAATCTGGTCCTTTCGGTGCTTCAGAAGCCACCGTTTTAAAATATCAGGGTGATCTCGCTACAGTTGCTTTCGCAAAAGGTGACTTTCCTGGTAGCTATAACATCCGCTCGGCGGGTGTCTGAGTTGGCGGCTCTGTCCTGTAGGTCTCCATATCTGGTCCTACACAAGGATAAAGGTGGTTTTACGCCCGTCGCCATCCTTCCTGCTGAAGGTCGTGTCATCTTTCCATATCAACGAGGGCATCGTCCTTCCTTCGCTCTGCCCGCGCCCGTTGCACCCTAAGGAGGTCGCTTTGCACTCTCTACATGTTCCGGCTCCGCGGGTGTATGTGACAACCACGGCCTCCTTTCGGAGGTCGGATGCATTGTTTGTAGTTGTGGATGGTCCACGCAAAGGCCCGGCAGCCTCGTCGGCCACTATTTCCCGTTGGATTAGACAAACGGTGACCGAGCTGTTAGGGGTCTTGAGCCTCCTTTTCTGGTCACAGCTCACTCTACCAGGGCGATTAGCACTTCCTGGGCTTTCCGACATCAGGCGTCGCTGTCTCAAGTGTGCAAGGCAGCTACTTGGTCCTCCGTGCACACTTTTTCAAAATTTTACAGTTGATGTTTTAGCATCCTTGGATGCTGCAAGTTTTGCAAGCGGCCATGTGAGACACGTTTTCTGGTTCCTCACAGAGGGTTCTGTTGGTTGAAGTTCTTTTGTTGTTCCGTTACTCACCCCTCATTTTGGCACTGCTTTTGGAAGTCCCACTTGTCCATGAGTTGCTGTGCCCGTCAATGAACGAAAGAGAAAATGGGATTTTTTTACTTACCATAAAATCCCTTTCTCTGAGTTCATTGACGGGCACAGCACTCACCCCTCTCATTTATGTTTGTACTGCTTGTTACGTACTGAGCTAGCTGTAGCAGGGTGGAGGGTTGCTGCCAGGGGGGACTGCCCCCTGGGAGGGGCTTTGTCTGTCTGTTGTTTTTTGCTATTAGAACGACCTGTTCTGCCTAGTCTACTCCTGAAGAGGGCAGCATACCCCACTTTTACATGAGTTGCTGTGCCCGTCAATGAACTCATAGAAAGTGCTCTGGTCCTAAAGTGTGAAATCCTTCTGGGGCTGAAGTGGTTAAAGGGCCAGCGTTTTTTATTTTGTTTTTTTTTTCCCTCAATTGATCTACAATGTCCAAAAACCTTGGGGATCGACGTTTAGCCGTGTTTTTGGGCGTTTTTTAGCGTTTGAACATTTTTACAGCTGAAAAACGTCTCTCAGAATCCACTGATCTTGGTTTTTTTTTTTACAGCTCAAAATCATCACTTCTAAAAAAAAAACAGTTGATTAACAGCCTATGTGTGCATGAACACATAGGATAACATGATGGAGGGTTTATTGACTGTAGAAAAAACGTCTGCAGCTAAAAACAGCAGCTGCAAAGCAGTCAAAAAACGTGTGCATGAGACCTTAGAGTTATTGTATCGCTTTTTACACGGGATGGCTGTATGCTTGAGGCCTTATAGGATCTAAACCTAGCAATTCAAAATGTTTTGCAAGTTTGATACTTTTTATATTGCCAAATTGTCAGGATATCTTCTTCTGTTACCCCCTTCATGCGGCCGCACTGCACTGGGTTATTTTCCGTGGGGCCGCATATATGTGTATCTGTCTACTTGGGTAGCCAATCAGAGGCTACCACAGCGATCAGGTGATCCAGAATCTGGAGTTCTGGGTCCCAATCGTTAGTACGGGACCTGGGTCTCTTGGTGGGAGCGTGCAACCTAAGTCATCAATCACTGTAAAACCTGCACCTGTTTCTCTCTCTGTGAATGGAGGAAAAAAAAGATACAATGCACCTTTCTCTCTCCTTACAGACAGAAAGGGGAAAAAAAAAAAAGAGTAAAAAAATAAGGTTTGATCTAGGTCAGTGCCAGGGTTAGTGTTTTGGGCCAGTATATATATATTTTTTTTAAATTTGCATCAGTGTTAGTGTGTTTTCGGTAGGACAAAAAAGGGAAATGCGCACTATTGTTTCTGGGTTGGACTACAGGTACAAACAACATACACATATGTGGTATCGCTGCAATCGTCTGGAGCAAGAGAATTTATTTTGGGTTGTTCTTTGTTGGTAGATTAAAAAATAAAGTATAATTCACCTATATGAACAAAGTAGTTGTGAGGATATGTACGGTTTAACTCGCACATGTCAAAGTTGCAAAATTGTGGTTAGGCAATTCATATTTGTTCTTCCCTTAGGCGTGAAGGGTATTAAAGGATAAGTTCACCTTTTTAAAAAAATAAATAAATAATACTACCGTAAAATCCCTTTTTGCGATTCGGCACTGTGTCTCTTTAACTGACAATTGCGCGGTCGTGCGACATTGTACCCAAACTAAATTTGCGTCCTTTTTTTTTCACAAATAGAGCTTTCTTTTGGTGGTATTTGATCACCTCTGCGTCATTTCTGATCGCTGCTATAAACAAAATAAGAGCGTCAATTTTGCAAAAAAAAACAATTTTTCTTAATTTTTGCTAAAATACAAATCCAAAAAAAAAAAAATATAAAAAAAAACATTTTTTTTTTCATCGGTTTTGGACGATTTATATTCTTCCTCATATTTTTGGTAAAAAAAACCCCGCAATCTGCGTTTGATTGGTTTGCGCAAAAGTTGCCGCGTTTACGAATGAGGAGAAATAATGTCTGGGGTTTTTATTTATTTTTTTATTATTTATTACTAGTAATGGCGGCAATCTGCAATTTTTAGCGCTACTGCGATATTGCAGCAGACATGTCGGACCATTTTGACACTTTTTTGGGACCATTGGCATTTATACAGCGATCAGTGCTATAAAAATGCACTGATTACTGTGATGTAAATGCCATTGGCAGTGAATGGGTTAACCTGGAGGGGGCGTTCTAAGGGTTAACTGTGTTCCCTCAGTGTTTTCTAACTGTATGGGGGCTGGGCTGGCAGGGGGAGGGGAGTGATCATGGCTTCCATATACAGGAAGCTTGTGATCACAGCCCTTCCCCCTCTGTCAGAACGGAGATCCATATTTACATACACAGACCTCCATTCTTTCACTGCGGGGGTGCCATCACGGGTAGCTGGCAGAAATCGAGTCCGCCCTACCCGCTCCCTGGCCCCCCCAGAACACAGTGAGCGTGCGAGCGCTCGCAATGCTAGTTATCGCAGCCGCCTTCAGGTGACGGCGGTTTGCGATAACGATGCACTTTGCCGCCGTCACACTGCGGCGGGCGGTAGGCAAGTGGTTAACCACTTCCCGCGAATCGCTGTAAATAGGTGGCGGCTACTTTTCAGTGGCTGTACCGGGATATAGTCCGGTGCCGTTTTTTAGAGCAGACGGTCGGCTATCCGGGGATAATGACCGATCAGGCTCGGGAGCCGCTCGATCATTATCCCCGTGGGGTGGGAGGGGACATCCCCAAAACAACCCCCCTTCCGCCGCTCTTCTCCGGCCTCCCATCCGCCGGCTCAGAGGTGGCCTGATAGAAGCCGGAATCGGCTCCGATCGGGTCTCCTTCGGCAAATTCCACGAAGCGACGTCATAACGTCACTTCCGGTTTACCCGGCGGCTAACGGCGCCAGTTTTTAAAAAATGACAGTATTCAGAATTGCCGTTTTTGGCGATCTGAATACTGTGAAGTGTAAAGGAGGGATGGGGGGGTTTAGACCCCCCCCCCCCCCCAGCCCTCCATAAAGAGTACCTGTCACCACATATTACTATCACAAGGGATGTTTACATTCCTTGTGATAAAAAAAAAATTTTGATCACTTTTATTGCTAAAGGAACAGTGTTTACATTTTTTTTTTTTTTTATTTATTTATTTTTAAGCACCACCGTCCCCGCGAGCTGGCGCAGCAAAGAAAACGCATACGTAAGTCTAGCCCACACATGAAAATGGTGTTCAAACCCCACACGTGAGGTATTGCTGCGATCGACAGAGTGTGAGCAATAATTTCAGCAAAAGGCTTCCTTTGCACCTCTAACCTGGTTACCGTTAAAAATCTCCATATGCGACACTTTAAAAAATTGTAAGTACTGGGCTTTGTCTCCATTCCGCGAGTGTGCGCAATTTTCAACCGTAACATGTATGGTATCTATTTACTCGGCATAACATCCTCTTTCACAATATGCAAAAAAAATGGGTTAACTATACTGTTGTCTTCACTTTTTTGAGTTAAAAAAATACATTTTTCCAAAAAAATCGCGCTTGAAAGACCGCTGCGCAAATACCGTGTGACAAAAAGTATTGCAACGATCGCCATTTTATTCTCTAGGGTGTGTGAAAAAAAATATATACATAATGTTTGGGGGTTCTAAGTAATTTTCTAGCAAAAAAAAATGTTTTTAACATGTAATCAACAAATGTAAAAATGGGCCCTGGTTGGTAAGTGGTTAAAAACTCTGATAATATAACGCTAATAACAGCTGAAAAAAATCACTAAAGCTACTGACATTTTTTGGACGTTTTTTAACGTCCTGTGTGCATGAAGTCTAAGGGTGACTTGTGTCTACTGGCTGCCCACTGTTGGAGGATACTTTTTGATCGGATAAGTTTTTGTAAACGTTTTCCCTTTTTAACTACTTCCGAACTGCCCACCGCACATTTACTGCTGCAGCGCAGCCCGGCTGCGTGAAAACACATACCTGTACGTTTGCACTCCCTGGTCTGGGGCCCACTGCCGCTGTCATTGGACATTTAACCCTTTGATTGCCCCTGATGTTAACCCCCTTCCCTGCCAGTGTCATTTATACAGTGTTAGTGCATATATTTAGCACCGATCACTGTATTAGGGTCACTGGTCCCAAAAAAGTGCCACTTAAGCCGGGTTCACACAACAAGGATCCGACATTCATCCTACTTTGCTCTGCGACATGTGTCCTACATCGGTCCGACTTCAGTGCGTGGGGATCTGACTTTGATCTGGACAATACCAGGCACTGTGTCTGGTATGAATCTTGAAGGGGAACTCCATGCCAAATAAAAAAAAAACCAAAAAAATGAATGGGTTTCCTCTCCAAGAGCATTCCCAGGCCCTTTGATCTGGTATGAATTTTAAGGGGAACCCCTGCACCACAAAACTGCATGGGCCCCCCCCCAAAATCCCTGCAGTTCAGGAAAGGGGGTGAAGATGAGCGAGCGCCCCCCCTCCTGAACCCTCTGTTCTTCCTCCGATGTTTACTCAATGTTCTCTCCCGCACTAATGCTGGGTCTGCGCTGTGCCATTGCTTATATTGGCATGGGCGGGGCTACCCGCTGACGTCATAAGGAGGCCCTGCCCCTTGTGACATCACCGCTCCATCATGCCTCGGTGGTGACATCACAAGGGGTGGGGCCTCCAGATGACGTCAGCAGGTGGCCCCACCCCATTCTAATATAAGTAAGGGCACAGTACAGACCCAGCATTAGTGCGGCAGCGAGCATTGAGTCAACATCGGAGGGAGAAGACAGCGCAGAGCGGAGAATACCCGGCAGAAGAGTGAGAAGACCGCCCGAGGAGGGAGAAGAATTCGGAAGAGACACCGGAGCTGTCTCAATAAAATACTTTAAAAACCTGTGTACTATTCTTACTTTTTTTTTTTTTTTTTTTAGCTGAATGGGTACGGGTACAATGTACCCCATACTCATTTACATAGGGTCGGTGGTCGGGATCTGGGGGCCCAGGTTCCGATAAGCCCCCTGCCCGCAGACCCCGACAACCACCGGCTAGGGTTGTCGGGAACAGGCCCTTGTCCTCATCAACATGGGGACAATGTGCTTTGGGGTGGGAGGGCACAGCCACCCCTGCCCCAAAGCACCCACCCCCCCCATGTTGAGGGTACGCAGCCTGGTATGGTTAGGGAAGGGGGGGCACTTGCTCGTCCCTGCCCCCTTTCCTGACCTGCTGGGCTGCGTGCTGGGACAAGGGTCTGGTATGGATTGGGGGAGGAGCCCCATTCCACTTTTTGGCGTGGGCGTTCCCCTTAAAATCCATACCAGACTGAAGGGCCTGGTATGCTCTTGGCGGGGGAACCCATGCCGTTTTTTTTTTTTTTCCAATTTGGCAAGGAGTTTCCCTTCAAGATCCCGGAGCACAAGTCGCATGCCAAAGTCGGATTAGTTAAGACAATGATCCGAATTTGGTCCGACTTCAGTGATATTCAATGGGCTGAAGTAGGATCAAAGTCGGACCAAAGTAGTACAGGAACCTTTTCAAAGTCAGACCGACTTGTGTCGGACCAGTTAAGACGGCTCTTAACATTGATTTGGTGACGTCGTGTGACTTGTGCTCACAATGTCGGTCCATTTGTTGGCCAAGTGTGAGCCCAACCTTAGTGTCCAATTTGTCTGCTGCAATGTTTCAGTCCTGCTAAAAATAGCTGATCGCCGCAGTGACGGGTAAACATTTTTCCTATGGTTTGTAGACGCGATAACTTTTGCGCAAACCAATCAATATACGCTAATTGGGATTTTTTTTTTACCAAAAATATGTAGCAGAACACAAATTGGTCTAAATTGAGGAAGAAATAGGATTTTTTTTTTTTTACATATTTTTTTATTGGATATGTTTTATAGCAGAAAGTAAAAAATATGTATATTTTTTTCAAAATTGTTAAGTCTTTTTTTGGTTTTAGCGCAAAAAAAAAAAAAGCAGAGGTGATCAAATACCACCAAAAGTAAGCTCTATTTGTGGGGGGGAAAAAAAGGATATCAATTTTGTTTGGGTACAGCACCGCACAACTGCGCAATTGTCAGTTAAAGTAACATAGTGCCTTATCACAAAAAATGGCCTGGTCATTAAGGGGGTAAATCCTTCTGTGGTTAATAAATCAATGCCATGTTCTTTATTCACCTGCCGCTTCCCTCTCTAGTGACATACTGGCAATGCTGACTGTACTAGATTGTGGAGTCCATTGCAGTACCTTGCTGAAGCAGGCAGAATCAGGTGGTCAGATTTGGAGGGACACAGCTCATGTAACCTGTTCTGACTCCTGCAGCCGCTCCCCGATCTGCTGTCTCTTGTGACAGCAAGTGTGGAATCTTCTCCCTGAACTCGCTGTCACTATTTGATAAAGAAAGATGCATCCATGCGGGGCTCCGTCTGCCCACCAGTGTCATGCATTCACAGTTCTGTGAATGGGAACTAAAACTACCCACAGCCTTTGAGCCTGATGGCTTGTAGCTCTCAATGAACTACGACAGCGCTTGAGCGCTTTAGGTAGTTCAGTGTCTCTCCTGTCAGTGTGTAACTGCCTGCCCGTACGAGGTATGAGCAGACAGCTTACACACTATGCACATTTTCCCAAATCTTTCAGGACAGAGCGCGTAGCTCCACCCACTTTCTCAGGAAACACTGTGGTCACAATCTTTAAAAGGCAGATGCTTCCACCATAGCCTCAGCACTGCAGGGAACCGTGGTGTGATACGCTTTCTCCATGTGGGGAAGGTGGTCTTTGGCATACTTTTTTGCTTCATCTTGGGTCATCCCAGCTCCCCCACTGACCCCCAGCACCATCCTGGCGAGTGTTTTCTGACCGGCCATAAAGCTCCTACACCAGCCTGGTGGTTTGGAGGCAGGGGGCTGGGACAGTCGTCTCGGTGTGTCTGCCTCTGCTTGTTCTGGGTTCCAGTGGTGGGTGACTTCACGTCCAGTTGGGCGGATAAGGTGAACTTATCCTTTAAATGTGTAAAAAGCCTTCTGTTCTGCATCTGAACTCATACAGGCCTAGAGATATTATTTATGCCTGTATGAGTTGAAATGCCTTATTCATGCGGCAGCATAGGGAGTTATAAACACCTCCTTTAGGTTCTCTGTGGGTGTGTTTTGCATATGCATAAAATTTTATGTTCAGGATTAAGAAATGTAGTTTTAAGAAAATGTAGCAGTTTTAAATCTGATAAATATGAAATATACTATTTCACTTTACATGAGTTCTCTTTTTGTTTATTTATAATGGGGTAATATTTGTATGGCTATTCAGCATGCAAAGCCTGCATTGTAGAACTCCTATAAAGCATTCATCTTTTGTGACTGCCTAGAAAAAGATCACTACCTAGTAGTCCTCTGCAGACTATTTTCTATGAAGTGGCCATTCATATAAATATCTTAACTTTACAATGTGTTTAGCTTGGCTGCTTTCGTGAAATTAAAAAGCAAAATAAATGCAGTGTTTTTACAGTTTCCCTAGCACTTGCTATTGTTCTAAACTTTGCTTTTTTTTTTCTTCAGAGAATCTTGTTAACTATGTTACAACTATGGTATGTGTTGCTGTGGATGGAAAGCCTGTTATAGGAGTAATACATAAACCTTTCACGCGTTATACCGGTAAGTTTTTTTTTTTTTTCGTTTCATTTCAAGCTAGCAGCGTTTACCTATGCTTTTGTGCATTGTACTAGTATGTGTAGGTATAATGTGAATGAAAGGTGCAATTCACATGCTTAACTGCTTCCTGTTGGATGGGACAAGTGTCATTCTGGGAGGACATACTCACTGGTATGTCCTCCCAGAGTGCACCTTGTGCACGCCTTCTGGGGCATGCATTGGCGTGAGCTGTGATTGCCGTGTCCAGTGGACACGGCACAGATTGGGGTATGGGGCAGCTGTGATTAGCCCTGTTGTGTAATCGCTGTGACCAGTGACAGTGATCAGTTTACCAATAGGAAACGACAGCTGTCATTCATGGCGCCATTGTTTACTACTGTGATCGCTGTGATTGGTCACAGCGATCACATGGTACAGGGCCAATCACATCAGCCCTTATCATGTGATAGCTATGGCCAATCACAGCCATCAAAGTAGTACTCAATGGCTGCATAAATACAGCGGAACAGAGTAAAAAATTATTGCTTATACGGTGATTATGACTGTATATGCAATCAGTGTAAACAAAAAAAAGAAATCCCCCGTCCCCAAAGCACAGCACTGCTTTGGTAACAGTATGTACAAAGTGTTTCATTTTTATTTTTTTACATACTATAATCAGAGTAAGCACAGTTTCACTGTGGTGACATTGTACTGCAATGATTATGTACAGTGCCAGGCTGCTCTGATATTACTGTATGTCAGACCCGCAGTCAGTGTCCCTGATCACCGTCACACCAGTCATTGTCACTGTAAGGACTTGTTCACATGTTTGATGCTC
The DNA here is from genome assembly GCA_018402905.1 of Glandirana rugosa. Classification (NCBI taxonomy): domain Eukaryota; kingdom Metazoa; phylum Chordata; class Amphibia; order Anura; family Ranidae; genus Glandirana; species Glandirana rugosa. The sequence goes on along the minus strand of BLSH010479449.1, from coordinate 63,929 downwards.
TGGTGAGCTATCTGGGGGCGAGAGGACGGTGTCAGTGTGTGTTTTATTTTATTTTTTATTATTTATACAATTTAACCTTTATTACAATTCTTTTATTTTTTTTTTTTTTTTTTATCAGTCATGTTGGGGTGGCTTTGATGAGATATCAGGGGTGTTCACAAACCCCTGACATCTCCCATTTGAGACAGAGAAAGGGGCTGAGAACACACATTCCCCTGTCCCTTTCTCTGCAGCCTCAACTGCCCTGAAGATGAACGGACAGGAGACAGCGGCTTCTCTCCATTCATAAACTGAAGCATCGTTACGATGCTCAGTGACATTTCTGAATGGACCGAGTCGGTGATCACTGACTTTGTTCATTCGGAAAAGGAAGGAGCCAGTAAATGACGCATTTACCTTCTCCTTCCTCCACTCTCCATCCTGACAGATCGAGGACAGGGGGGCCAGAGGAGTATGAAGGAGGACCGGAGGATCACGGAGGGGAATCAGAGGGGGAATGGAGCATGGAGAGGGTTTGGAGGACATGGAGGGGAACTGCACACAGCCTAGTAAATGGAGAGCAGAAAGTCGGTGAACCAGGACATGGAGCACATTGAGAGTTACTGGGGGAGCATACGGGGGTCAGTCATGGGGTGATCGGTGCGGCAGGGGGGGAGTTACAATCGCTGATCTCCCTGTATACATTTCATTAAAGCAGCTGAAAGCCACGGGAGAAGCGTCTGTCAGCTGCTTTAATGAAATGTATACAGGGAGAGCAATGATTGTAACTCCACCCCCCCAGCACCGCACTGATGATCCCCTGGTTGCCCAAATATCAGATCATGTACTCGGGCAAATACTCCGTATCGGCACCGTTATTAGTACTGGTATCAGGACAACCCTAGTCACTAGACCCAATACAACCATCAACAGTGTTCTTAATCACTGCCATACCAGTGCAGTGTTGTCACTGCCTGTCACCTGTACTAACCCTGGCCTGGATGTCGACCACGATTCTGCCTGCTGCCTGGACTGATACTTTGTTTGCTAAAAATGTGTCTGCCTGCCGCCTGAACTGACCCGTCTGTGTGCTTGACTGACTATGTTCCTGCAAGACACCAGTCCCAGGCATCCCCTGCGGAAAGCTGCGCTCCTGGAACCACACAAACTCTTTTGTTCTATTTTTCTTCAGCGTTATGTACTTTCTGGCCAGTGAACATTGCGTTCTTCTGGGAGGTGTACAGGTAGGCTAGGCTAGACCTGCTTGGATTATAGGAAAATCACACACATTTTATTACCATACTTGGGAGGAGTAGTGGGATGTGTTTTGGTTGTAATTCTAAGTATGCCCATGCGGTGTGTGAGAAATATCTTATTAAAGCAGAACTCTGGGATTTTCAAAAAATCCCCCGTTGGTACACCTCCCTACACTGAACACTAAACTGTTATTACATTTGTTAAATTCCTTACCATTGAAGAGATATGTCCAATCTAATTTACAGGAAGCGGGCTCTCTCGTTTAAATGATGCACCATGTACTTAGCTAGGAATACTCCGTTAGAGAGAAGAGGATATAATGTAATCACTCTTCTGTTTAGACTTCATTTCCCATCAGCCTTTACAGATTTCAATGAATGTGGGAGGTACACTAGGCCTGTACATGTAAATGTGAAGAAGCCCCCTTCAACATGAATCACACCCCTCATTCTACAGCCAGGCCCACTAACCAGTGACACAGCATGTCTTCTCTCTCCTCCAGACACAAGGAGCTAAACATATTGCCCTTACTTTTTTAATCATTGCTGATCTGTACACACATCCCATAATGATATATTGTACACGCTGTACTCTGATGTAATTGAGATCTTTCTAGCAGCAATCAGTGCTGGTTTGTTGTATGAGAACATCCCTAGCCACACCACAGAAAGAGCCGGGAAGTTTTACATCAGCAAGTAAATGTCAGCATGAGAAAAAACAAAAAAGTGCGGGACTAACTTACTAATCAATACAACAATAATGGTGGAACCCTCTAATCTAAGGAAATCTCAATACACTTCAATATTACCACAATACCGGCCTCTGTGATATGTAACATCACATATAATACGCATCACACTGAAAATAAGATGTAAAAATGAAACTTTGCAGGGATGGTGGAAACCCCTCCTACAGATATTTGGTGTTTACTGCTTATCAGTGCAGCCTCATCTGTGCCCATAAGTGCGTTCTCATCCGTGCCCATCAGTGCAGCTGATCTGTGCCCATCAGTGCGGTCATACCAGTGCTCACCAATGCCGCCATCCCCCAACACAATCGCCATCCACTATGCACCATCCCCCAGCACAATTACTATCCCCCAGCACAATCACCATCCACTATGCACCATCCTCTAGCACAGTTACCACCCTCTAGCACAATTACCACCCCCTAGAACAATTAACATCCCCTAGCACAATCACAATCCACTATGCAGCATGTCCCAGCACAATTACTATCACCCAGCGCAATCACCATCCATTATGCAGCATTCCCCAGCACAATTACCATCCCCCAGCACAATCACCATCCACTATGCACCATATCCCAGCACAATTACCATCACCCAGCACAATTACCATCCCCCAGCACAATCTCCATCCACTATGCAGCATTACCCAGCATAATCCCCATTGTCACTCTTTCAGTGTCCCCCAGCACAGTCACTTACTTTTTGTGTTTACATGGAGAAACTCATGCACGTGTGGGCACAGGGCAGCTTCCTTCCTCCTCTGCTCAAGATGACATCACCGCCCCATCAACCGAGTTAACTGCACCTGTAGATCCTGATCAGCAGCAGGCAGGGGGACACAAGCAGCGGGACTCTGACAGCTGGATTAACACATCAGGACCCAGGCAAGTAACTGCATAATGATAGGGAAACTCAGACAGTGGGACACATGAAGTGATATAGGCAGTTGAACACTGCTGAGTGCATAGAGAGTCAAGGAAGTAGAGGCAGCTGCACACGAACGGCGGGCATGATATTAAGCAGCACACTGCACATATGACATTTTTTTAAATCCGATTTAACCGCATTGATTTGTGTGTGTCGGATGATACGGGACAGCAGAAGCTGAACAGACCCCAAGCTCCTGAGCTGTCATTTTAGGACACCGCCTCCATGGGCGGTACAGACCGGGTTGGGAGGGGTTAGACTGTGAGTCCCGTCCTCCTGCCTCTGCTAGCTGTAGTGGAAGTATGTCCCTGCCTAAATTTTAGAGGACTACAAGTGGGCGTGTCATACCGCTGCTAGCAGTACAGGACGGAGAGAGTCCAGCGGTCTTACAAACAGGATGTCAAAGGGGAATAATGTTTTTTCAGCAAGTTCAGCAGGCTACTACAGAGAAATTACAGAGCTCAGAAGAAGATGGATGGCATAGTTGGTAAAAGTAGGAGATCAGCAACAAGGACTTATAACAAATTTTTTTTTTTCCCCTGAGTTCTGCTTTAAATACATTTTTAAGAAGTAGAAAAAAATATATATTTTTTTCTTTCCGAATTTACCAAAAACTTGTGACAAATGTCTTTAAAAGACTCGCCGTGCCTTTTTAATCCTCCTCCTTCTATTTTTTTTTTTTTTTTAATATTCTCTAGGAGAATATAAGGTAATGGTAATCATGTGAGTTTTCTTACAAATACACATTTCTGCTACTGTGTCTTTACATCTCAACCATTGTAGAGCAACATTCAAAATTTGTGTTTTATTTTCCTTTCGTAGCATGGGCAATGGTAGATGGAGGATCAAATGTGAAGAGGCGAGCATTTTATGATGAGAAAAGTCCAACAATCATTGTGTCTCGGAGCCATTCTGGAAAAGTCAAAGAAGTGACCCGCCAAACTTTTGGCAATCATACTAAAATCATATCTGCTGGCGGATCAGGTTTGTAGAGAACTTTTGCATTATTTAAGGGAGTTGAATAGACTTTACCGTTAACCTTCTCTTGATAATTGTATTAACAATGTATCCAAAATTGACAATAGGTTGATATTATTCTGCACTCTTTTGAATGTTTCTCAGGATATTTGCTCTACCGCCTATTTGTTTTTAGGGTGTTTCCCATTTTTTTTTTTTTTTTTTTTTTTTTTTTTTTTTTTTTTTTTAGAAGGAGCCCCTTTCGCTAAGCTGCTGTCCAGCATAACCTTGAGATAGCTTGAGAAGACCAGTGAATGAAGTAGTTTATACAGTATATGTTTACTGAATTTTCCCTCCATTTAAGATCTAAAAGTAGGCATCCTTCCTAAGAACAGCCACCACTAGTTGTCAAAAAGACTTTAATCAACACCCACAACAAGTCCTGCAGAGATTCCACATCCTAAAAACATTTAATCAGCGACGTCGGCATCAGGGGTTTCATAGCTGCTGCTAATCCAGGACTGATTCACTTTGATAAATGTCAGACAGTCTATCTCAAGAGATTTCATCTTCTGCCCTCTCTGTGGGGATGGAATGAGTTCTGAAACTTTCCCCTTGTAACAGTGTTAAAGGAGGGTTGCCAACCAATAGTGATCCTTCTCCTCCTTTACGCCCCGTATTCTTGGGTCCTTTCGCAGGCTTTGAAGCATGAGGGAAGCCCATGCTCCACAAATTTGCGGAGACATGAGAAGCAGACCCCTTGGGGTCACTGAGGATTATAGTATCTGGAACTGCCTCCTCCCAGCCACGTACTACTCCCAAGAGTTCTGGGGATGGAAAACCAACTCTTCCTGTTTGACGTATGTCTTCCTCTGCTTCAATGCCTCCAAAACTGCCAGAATCCTCCTCTTCCTTCTCCCCCCTCTCCTCTTGTGTGTTCTGTGGCATAGGAACAATGGTGTCTGCATAAAGTGGGCCTTGAGAGGAAAGCAAGTCCTCGTCCTGCTGCTGCTCTGCCTTCGAGTGCCCTGAGTGCAGAGTCTGCTCCAGCAGGAACACAAAAGGGATTGTGTCACTGATGCATGCATTGTCACGGCTCGCCATTCTTGTGGCCTTCCAAATGGTGACAGTACAGTGCATGCATCCTTTTATGAGCAGCCTTTGGCATGGGGAAAAAAAGCAGAGCCGGCCTGAGCCTGTCGCGCCCTGCTCCCACAGGTACTCGTTGATGGCCCTCTGCTGCATGTGCAGCCGCTGCAGCATTGCTGAAGTAGAATTCCACCTGGTGTACATGTCACAAATCAGGCGGTTTAGGGACAGGTGGAATTCCCGCTGAATTTCAGCCAACCGAGCACTGTCTGTGTATGACCACCTGAAATGGCTACAGACTCTTCTGGCCTGCTTTAGCAGATCTTCCAACCCTGGGTACCTATTTAGGAAATGCTGCACCATCAAATTCAGGACATGTGCCAGGCATGGCATATGTGTCAACTTTCCCTGTCTAAGGGCAGACAGGAGGTTTGTGCCAGTATTGCACACCGCCATTCCTGGCTCCAGCTGCCGTGGCGTGAACCACCTCTGAGCCTGCTCCTGCAGAACGCAAGAATCTCTGCTCTGATGTGGTTCCTGTCCCTAGTCACGCCAGCTGAAGCACTGCATGACACCTTTTAGCCTGACTCATTGAATAGCCCTTTGAATGCTTAGGGGGTACTTGTGGCTCATAGGACAATTCAGCAGAGGAGGGTATGGAGGAGGGGGTAGAGCTGACAAATCTCAAATAATCACCACTAGCTGTATTGAGATGGGGGGGGGGGCCCCCACAACAAGCTGCAGTATATTGTCCCTGACCATGCTTGATAGACCATGTGTCAGCAGTAATGTGGACTTTGCGGCTGACTGCCTTGCCCAACGATGCCACAACATTGTCTTCATTGTACAGAGCTGGAATGGCCTTATGTGAAAAGAAATGGTGACTGGGAACCTGCCATTGGGGTACAGCACATTCTGCAAATTCACGGAAGGGGTCAGAATCCACCAGACGGAAAGGAAGAAGTTGTAGAACCAGCAGCTTTGACAAGCTTTGCTTTAGACCAGGGGCGGATCCAGAGCCTAGTCTCGGGTGGGGCACTGCCAGAAAATATTTTTTTTCGCGGGCAATTTGTCAGGGCAATGGCTGGTGTTGGCACTTCAATCATCATGGTTCACTGGTCGACGTAGACCTCCGTCTACTACCACCGTTCACTGTGTAAGTTCCAAGGGTGAGTAAGACGTAATACCACTCAACTTGATAAAGTAAAATATAATGTTTAATGTTACATTATTATCTTTACTACGAGAAGTTAGTAGGACTGTGGTATATTTGGTACCACGGTACTACTAACTTCACGGTTGTGGTCGGTAACGGGACTGTTTAACGGGCGCTTTTTTTTATAAAAGACCGTCACGGGGTGGGCTCTGATCCGAGACCTAGGCGGGGACCAGAT
>BLSH010479449.1:28101-42216 GCA_018402905.1 Glandirana rugosa | reverse complement strand
ATTTATACAGTAATTAGTGGACATTTAAATTTCTGATCGCTGAATAAATGTCATTGGTCCCAAAAAAGTGTCAAAATGTTCCGACATGTCCCCCCCAATATCGCATTACCGCTAAAAATCGCAGATCGCCGCCATTACTAGTAAAAAAAAAAAAAAAACCCCAGAAATGAATTCTCATCATCCGTAAACGTGGCCACTTTTGCGCAAACCAATCAATAAACACCAATTGCGATTTTTTTTTTTTTTTTTTTATCGCAAATATGAGGAATTATATAAATCGGCCAAAAACGGTGAAAAAAAATGTTTTTTTATATTTTTTTTTTTGGATTTGAATTTTAGCAAAAAGTAAGAAATTTGGGTTTTTTTTGCAAAATGGTCGCTCTTCTTTTGTTTATAGCGGCGATAAGAAATGACGCAGAGACGATCAAATACCACCAAAAGAAAGCTCTATTTGTGGGAAAAAAAGGACGCAAATTTTGTTTGGGTACAACGTCGCACGACCGTGCAATTGTCAGTTAAAGCGACGCAGTGCCGAATCGCAAAAAGTGCTCTGGTCCTAAAGTGCAAAATTTTTCCGGGGCTGAAGTGGTTAAAGCTTGTTACCTGCATAAAAGACACCTGTACACAGAAGCATTCAATCAAATTCCAATCTCTCCATAACGTCCGAGACCAAAGAGATGTCCAAGGATGTCTGGGACAAGATTATAGACCTACGCAAGGCTGGAATGGGCTACCATCACCAAGCATCTTGGTGAGAGGGTGACAACAGCTGTTGCAATTATTCGCAAATGGAAGAAACACAAAATAACTGTCAATCTCCCTCGGTCTGGGGCTCCATGCAAGATCAACAATGGTTTCAATGATCATGAGAACAGTGAGGAATCAGCCCAGAACTACACAGGAGAATCTTGTCAATGATCTCAAGGCAGCTGTGATCATAGTCGCCAAGAGAACAATTGATAGCACACAACGCCATGAAGGCCTGAAATCCTGCAGTGCCCGCAAGGTCTCCCTGCTCAAGAAAGCACATGTACAAGCCCATCTAAAGTTTTCTAATCCACATCTGAATGATTCAGAGGAGGATGGGTGGAAGTGTTGTGATCAGAAGAGACCAAATCGATCTCTTTGGTATCAACTCAACTTGCGGTGTTTGGAGGAGGAGGAATGCTGCCTATTACCCCAAGAACACCTTCCCCTCCATCAAATATGGAGGTGGAAACATTATCCTTTGGGGGTGTTTTTCTGCTAAGGGGACAGGACAACTTTACCGCATCAAGGACGATGGACTGGTCCATGTACCGTCAAATCTTTCCTCAGCCAGGGCATTGAAAATGGGTCGTGGATGGGTATTCCAGCATGACAATGACCCAAAACACACGACCAAGGCAACAAATGAGTGGCTCAAGAAGAAGTGCATTAAGGTCCTGGAGTGGCCTAGCCAGTCTCCAGACTTTAATTCCATAGAAAATAGGCGGAGGTAGCTGAAGGTTCAAGTTGCCAAATGTCAGCCTCAAAACCTTAATGACTTGGAGAGGATTTTCAAAGAATGAGTGGGACAAAATCCCTCCTGAGATGTGTGCAAACTGGTGGCCAACTACAGGAAACGTCTGACCTCTGTGATTTCCAACAAGGGTTTTGTCACCAAGTACTAAGTCATGTTTTGTGAAGGGGTCAAATACATATTTTACTCATTAAAATGCAAATTAATGTATAACTTTTTTGATTTTTTTTTTTTCTGGATATTTTTTTTTATTCTCACTGTTAATATAAACCTACCATTAAAATTACAGACTGATCATTTCTTTGTCAGTGTGCAAAATCAGCAGGGGATCAAACACTTTTTTTTCCCTCAGGCCCCTTTCACATTGGGGCGTTATTACAGCGGTAAAGCGATAAAATTACCGCTGCAATAACGCTCTAAATATTATTTTTATGCATCTCTATGGATGCTTTCAGACTGAGGCGTTGCGCTAGCGCAGCGCTTAAGAAAATCATGCAAGCATGATTTTTCAGGAATGTGGGGAGCGGTGTATTCACCGCTCCTCCACCGATCCTGCCATTAAATTGAATGGGCAGCGCTCCTGTAGCGGCTGTACACCGCTCCGGGAGCGCCGAGCGCCGGCACTTTTAACCCCTGTTTTACCCGTTGTGGGGGGGTTAAAAGTGCCCCGCACCCACCTGCATAGCGGCGCTGTAGCGCCTCTATAACAGCGCTAAATCCCCGCTGAGACTAGCGGGGATTTACCGCCCGCCAGCCTCAGTGTGAAAGGGACCTCACTGTAAAATTCAGCAGATGTCAGAGCTGAAACCTGTAGGCACACCTCCTCCTGCCAACCAAAGCAACTTCAGTTTGCTAGGGTAATCTCTTTTGCAAATATTTTGTTTTCTGAATCCTTGAATTAATGATATTGTGCAAATAGGCATATACTGTTACCTTCCACAAACCTGTAATTTCTTGGAACATTTGTGGGCTCCAGCAGGGGCTGTCAAGAAGGTGAGGGTATCATATGTCACCTTTTCTTGTCTACTTTATTGGAGGCTTAAAGTGTGGTCTGTGCAAAATCAATCACAAAAAAAAATTCAATACATCTTTGCAATACATGCACATTTGTCAATGTTTTCTGGTGTAGCTCTGCATAAAAACCAATCAGCTTCCAGGTTTTATTTGTCAGCTTAATTGGTAGTATGTAGTAGTTAGAAGCTTATTGGCTACCATGCACAAGTGCACCAGATTTTGCACGCTCTAGTTTTAGTAAATCTGCCCCATAGTTTTGTAGTCCAGCACTGGACATGGATGACAATACTGCTCGAGATTTCAGAGCAACAGAGGCAGTTGTCAGTTCACAGCAGGATGTTAGGAGTACACTGCTTTTCTATACTTGCAGCATTTTCTTATATGTCTGACTTCAGTTATTAAAATGTTCTGCTCCCCAAGAGGCAAAGTACGTGTTGGACTCTTTCACTTTCTATGTGCTGTCTAAGGCTAGTTGTCGAACATGGCACCCCTCCATGGCTCTCCAGCAACGCAGCTAGCAAAGAGACTGCTGCTTTGACAAATGGCACCTTTCATCCATTTTCCAAGCACTTGCCCTAAATGAGCTTCTCACAAAGAAACCCCCCCCCCCCCCCGGCTTTTAGATTAAAATGTTTTAGGTAAGTGCTTGTAAATGGAGAAAAGTGCTGTATGTTTAATGCAGCCATCTGTTTGCTAGTTGTGTTGTTGGATGGCTGGGTAGGAAGGAGGGCAAATCTACCCCCACAGCTAGCCTTGAACAGGAAAATAGGACAAATCCCTATATGTACTTTATCTCCTGGTGATGTGAAACTTCTTCCTTTAAAGTAGAACTACACTGCATCTAAGCATACAAGCCAAAAACACAATTTAATTTTAAATATTTAAAGCAAATGTTCCCATCTATCCATGTCTACATGCTTTATTTTGCTGAGAAATCACTTTGAAAAGCACGCCCTAGCACTTATGGCTGTGGCCAACTTGAGTAAGTGCAGATGATTCATGTAGCATTTACTTGCTAGAATCCATCTGCCCTTCGTTAAGGCATGCAGACAGGAGGGTTTGCTTGGCTGGAAACCAGGAAGTAATTGAAGAAATGTAAAAAATACAAGTTTAAAACAAAATAGGATATACTTTCCTAGCTATTTACTTACGCTAGCAGCAATCAATGTTGATTGAGAGAGTGTAGTTCCACTTTAAAGGGTTAAAACCTGATGACATGTGCATGTTTTAAGTAGTTGCATACAGTTGGGGTTGATTTACTAAAACTGGACAGTGCAAAATCTGGTGCAGCACTGCATAGAAACCGCTTCTAACATCAACAAACTGATTTAACGTCTAACATGTTCTAATAGAGCGATACCAAATAGAGTTCTAATAGAGTGATACTAAAGTCAGATTTTGTTTGTTTTTTTTGTTAAAAATACCAGACATGCTATACTTGCTCTGTGCAGTGGTTTTGCACACCGCAGCCCAGATCCTCCTTTTCGCGGGTCCCTCTTAGGTGCTCCTGGCCCCTCTCTCCTGTTGAGTGTCCCCACAGCAAGCAGTTTGCTATGGGGGCAGCTGAGCCACTGCTCTGTGTGTCCTGGCTGGACCAATTTTCAGTCTTCAGCGCTGTCACTTTTTGAATGACAATTGCGCGGTCGTGCGAGGTTGTACCCTTTTTGCTATAATAAATATCCAAAAATAAAAAAACTAATTTATTCATCAGTTTAGACCGACATATATTCTACATATTTTTGGTTAAAAAAAAAAATCGCAATCGGCGCATATTGATTGGGTTGCGCAAAAGTTAGAGCGCCTACAAACTATAGACATTGGTTTATTGTGTTTTTATTATTATTATTTTTATTTTTTTTTACTGGTAATGGCAGCGATCTGCAATCCTTATCAGGACTGCAATATTGCGGCGGACTTGTCAGACGTTTTTGACACTTTTTTGGGACCAATGACATTTCTACAGCGATCAGATCTAAAAATAGACACTGATTACTGTATAAATGTCATTGGCAGGGAAGGGGTTAACACTAAGGGGGCAGTGAAGGGGTTAAATGTGTTCCCTGTGTGTGCTCTAACTATGGGGGGGGGGGGGGTGGCGGCTGACAAGGACATAACAGATCGAACTGATCCCAATCACAGGGATCAGTAGATCTGTCATGCCCCCCCTCACAGTGGGGAACTGCCGTGCTTACGTCGCGGGTCTCTGGTGGACATCGAGTCCTCCTGACCCACCGGCACGCTCACGTGGCGCCGCCGCCGAGAGTGCCCCTGCCACGAGCAGAAGGGGAGGACGTCTATTGACGGCCTCCCGGCAAAGCAGATCCTAAGCAAAGCAGATTTCTATAAAATGATTTGCAAGCTTGGTGCCACTCTTTTTAAATATACAAAGAGTTAAGCTGCCCTCTTTTTAGTGAAGGTGATTACCCTCACCCAAAATGTGTATTCAATTAAAATAAAAGGACGTGGTGCTATTCCCATATAAAACACAAATACATATACAATACTCAGTGTAAAAATGGTGTGTATACATAAATTGCTTATGCAAAATATAAATTGCCACTCAAAAGTCCAAAAACAAAAAATTTTGGGCAAATATATCTCAAAAAAGATAGTCCATCTGCTGTGCTCAAAGAGGTGAGTAATAGGAATACAGGCGGTTCCCTAGTTACAAACATCCGACTTACGAACGACTCCTACTTACAAACGGAGGGAGACAACAGGAAGTGAGAGGAAATCTAACCATAGGAAGGGAAATTCACTCCTGTAAGAGTTATTATGGGAAAAATGAGTCTCCACTGATGCTTTTTCCTGGACCTCCTCATGTCAGCCTACTATGGGTCAGCTCCGCCCCCTCTGACCCCTTCAGGACAACCTATTTCCAAGCCTATACGAGGCGGCTGTCTGCCCATATGCAGTGTTCTTTTTTCGTCCTCGCTCCAGATGCCTCTTAAGACAAATATATACAGGGTGGACCATTTATATGGATACACCTTAATAAAATGGGAATGGTTGGTGATATTAACTTCCTGTTTGTGGCATATTAGTATATGTGAGGGGGGAAACTTTTCAAGATGGGTGGTGACCATGGCGCCCATTTTGAATCCAACTTTTGTTTTTTCAATAGGAAGAGGGTCATGTGACATATCAAACTTATTGGGAATTCCACAAGAAAAACAATGGTGTGTTTGGTTTTAACGTACACACACTGATCGCAACACCGCAGGAGAAATGCTAGCACAGGCTTCCAGTATCCGTAGTTTCAGGTGCTGCACATCTCGTATCTTCACAGCATAGACAATTGCCTTCAGATGACCCCAAAGATAAAAGTCTAAGGGGGTCAGATCGGGAGACCTTGGGGGCCATTCAACTGGCCCACGACGACCAATCCACTTTCCAGGAAACTGTTCATCTAGGAATGCTCGGACCTGACACCCATAATGTGGTGGTGCACCATCTTGCTGGAACTATGTCGGTGATATGGAATTGCTGGCCATCGAGTCGGCTTTGGAGGAATGGCGGTACCTCCTGGAAGGAGCAGCTCACCCGGTATTGGTTTTTACTGACCATAAAAACCATCAAAAAAACCATATGCTGTGAAGATACGAGATGTGCAGCACCTGAAACTACGGATACTGGAAGCCTGTGCTAGCATTTCTCCTGCGGTGTTGCTATCAGTGTGTGAAGAGTGGGAGAAGAGGGTTGCATTGACAATCCAACACAATGGGCAGCACATTGAACACATTTTATAAGTGGTCAGAAACTTGTAAACTCATGAAAGAATAAAGTTACGTTAAAACCAAGCACACCATTGTTTTTCTTGTGAAATTCCCAATAAGTTTGATGTGTCACATGACCACCTTCCTATTGAAAAAACAAAAGTTGGATTCAAAATGGCCGCCATGGTCACCACCCATCTTGAAAAGTTTCCCTCCTCACATATACTAATGCGCCACAAACAGGAAGTTAATATCACCAACCATTCCCATTTTATTAAGGTGTATCCATATAAATGGCCCACCCTGTATATTCATACACACACGCAAGAAGAAGCAAGGTAGGAGACTTACTGCGAAACCTTCTAATGTCCATGCGATCCTGCTCAGGTTCATGCGCTCTCCTGAGTTCAGAAGATCCCTTGTCTGGGCTGTAAATCTTCCCTTGTGGGGTACCCTTGGTGCTGGGTCTCAGTGAAGCAGTATAAAATATTGCGTGTGTACACCGGCCTTTAGAGAGTAGTTAAACACTGCTGGGTGGGCTGTGTGGTGGCAGGCGAGTCTCACTTCAGCAGTTTAAAGAACTGCATGTGTACACCAGCCTTTAGGAAGCGGTTAAATACTGCTAGTTGAGCTGTGTGGCGAAGTGGTGAAGACAGCAAGGACAGAGTCTCACTTCAGCAGTTTAAAGAACTACATGTGTACACCAGCCTTTAGGAAGCGGTTAAATACTGCTAGTGAGCTGTGTGGCGAAGTGATGAGAGAGCAAGGACAGAGTCTCACTTCAGCAGTTTAAAGAACTGCATGTGTACACCAGCCTCTAGGAAGCGGTTAAATACTGCTAGTGGGGCTGTGTGGTGAAGACAGCAAGGACAGAGTCTCACTTCAGCAGTATAGAGGTGTACACCGGCCTCTAGGAAGCGATTATACGTTGCTGGATTGGACTGTGTGACAAATGGATGAACAGCAGGCAGGCTGAGGCTTGTAGTCCCACAGGAACTCTCAGGAGGTTGCTGAGAGTGGCCACTTCCTGGTATGTTAGGAACGCCCTCTCCCATGCTCTGGTTCCTGCTTCTCTCTGGTGATTACAACACCTGTAGCCCAGCTTGTCTCATAATCACTGCCTCTATGCTGAATGATTTGGGATCTCAACAGGGCGGCGGCCTTGAGTTGCTGGATAGATCTCTGGCTGTCTATGTGTGTCCAGGTGTCCTGCGTCCTCCTGCCTGCCTCTATAGCACTGAAGAACGCATGAAAACATTTTTTTTTAAAAGAGTGCATTCTTCTCTTCACACAGAGAAGACCCGGATGCGGGATAAACGCCCGCAGGGAAGTTCCAAGGAGCCGCATCACCCGCAAAGAATGAATCGCTCAGTGTGTGATAAGTCGGCTCAGAGGAGTGGTCGGCAGCGGGATAAAATCCATGTGGAACGCCACTCAAGGTCACCCTCTCGGGTGCCTCTTTGCATTGCCGCGAGCCCAGGCCAATGGCTGTTGCAACACCAGGATGCAACCGCTAAGCGCTAGCATGTGCATAAGCAGACGCAGATCATCTTCATCTTCTGAAAGGGCCTCGACCCGGGAGGAGAAGGCCTGCTGGGCGCGCTGGCAAACTCCCTGCCAGGGAGGCGTGTATACTTCTCTTGTTTAAAGGAGGCCGCATGTGGTAATGCAGCAGATGCACGCCAGGTGAAGCACTATATTAAGGCGGCAGTCAAGGGCGGCTGGAAGGCCGAGGTGGTACTCTTCCGCTTCAGAATCAGAGCCAGAGGCAACATATCGCTACAGTTCAGAAGAACATCCTTCTTTTGGCCTGATTCACACCTGTGCGTTTTGGTGCGTTTTCGCAGATCGGCACTACAGTCTATTTGGCATTGTTTCCTATGGGACATGTCTGTGGTGTGGGTCTGCGCGATGCGGATGCTGCAGATGCATGGGTGTGAGTCGAGCCTAGGACCCCTTTCTCGACTCAATGAATTCTCTCACTCTGGAGCAATGCGCTGGCTGGATGGTGAAAATTCACCCCTCTCCATTGAAAGCAATGGAAGGCTCTTCAAAAGCGAGAAGCTCTTTAAAAGTGCTTAGTATTTTGTGCAGCGAGAGTATTATCCGGACTTGAAAAGGTCACTCCTGTCCATCCCATTATTTTGGTTTTTAATAAAGGAAATAATGGAAGATGAATGGGCAAGGCCCGATAAAAGATTGAACGTCCAACAGGGTCTCAAACTTATACCCTTTTTGCTCTAGGGCTGCTAAGCTTTGGGAGGCCGCGCTTAAGGCGGATGCCTCACTTCAGAGACAAGCTGGGCACATTACCTTGCCTCTAGATGACTCCGTATCCTTCAAGATCCGATGGATCATAGAATAGATACAGATCTCTAGAGAATGTTCACGTTAGCCAGCTAGAGCACTTACCTAGTGGCAGCAGCCTTAAGGTGTGCATTATGGAGTTGGAGCGTGGTTCTTTGGGTTAAGTGATAGGGGAAGAAAGTCCCCCCCTTTACAGTCCATTAGGGTCGGGTTGTATTTTCTAGCAAGTGCCCATGGACCAGGTCAGGATAATACTGACATTTATGGCTCAGTCTATGACACACAGAGCCCTATGGCTGAAGCATTGGTCAGCGGATAGTGCTTCCAAGCACAGCCTTTGCTCAGTTCCTTTTTGATGGAAAATTTTTTGGCAAGACCCTGGAGTCAGAGGTGCAACAAGTGTCTGGAGGGAACGCAGGGCTTATTCCGCAGGGAAGGAAAAGATTTCCCTCAGCCGTTCAATCCCTTCAGAGAGATCTAAAAAAAAAAAAAGTTTCGGGGAAGCTTCCGCGTAGCAACCGGGGCGAGCGCTTTTTAGACAAGTGGAGCAAGGTCCAGCCTTTTCCAAGGCAACCAAAGTCAAGGCGAACCAGCCAGCGAAAGCTTCAGACAAGCTTTTCTGAAGGTTTCCCTGTCCAGACTTCCCAAGTGGGAGCAGACTGTCTTACTTTGGAGAGGTCAAGGCGGAAGAAGTTTAAGATACCTGGGTCTTGGACTTCATTCAAGGAAGACCTCCCTAGTCTCATTCTGTAGAGACCCGAATTTCGACTTGTCCAGTGGAAAGGGTGTTGTTTATTAATGTATGTAAAGAATTTATTGCCATCTAGCAATTCTGCCAGTTCTGAAACACAAGAAGGGAGAAGGATTCTATTCTCTTCTGTTCTTGGTAACAAGATCCTCAGAAGGATTCAGGCCGGTCCTGGACTTAAGAGCCTGAATACCTTCATGAGAGTCCCTCCATCCAGAATGGAGTCCTTGCAAACCATCATTGTTCATTGTGAAGAAGGGAGATTTGCTAGCGTCAATAGGCCTAGCGGATGCTTACCTACATGTGCCCATAAGTGCATCACACCATCGCTTCCATTGCCAGTTTTGTTGTCTGCCTTTTGGGCTGGGCATAGTTCCAAGAACATTTTCAGAAGTTTTGGCTGTAATCATTGCTATCTTAAGGATCAGAGGCATTCAAATTTTTCTTTATCTGGATGACATTCTTCCTCGGGCCGCATCAAAGTCCCTCCTTCAACAGCACGGGCTGATAACCTGCAGCACGATCAGACGGTTTGGTTGGTTGATCAATCATCGCAAGAGTCTGTTGCAACCGACTTAAGTCCTAGAGTATCTAGAAATGCAATTTGACACTACCCAAGTTCGTGTATTCTAACGCTTAGGAAGTTGGTGGAAGTTCAGAGTCGGGAATGGGCATGACCAGGCAATTTCTGATGGCCAAGAAGTGTATGCACTACCTGGGCCTGTTGTCATCCACAATCCAGGTAGTACCTTGGGAAAATTTTGGAAGGAGAGTTTTCAATACAATTTTTTTCATCAGTGGGATCGCCACTCATTAGCCTAGAAGATCTGCCATTCGGTACCAATAAAACGTCCTCTGATATGGTGGAAGATATCTCAGAATCTATACCGCAGGGTGCCTCTCGAACCTCCAGTTCCAGTAGTGCTGACTACAGATGCCAGCATAGTAGACCGGGGAGCTCATTCCTTAGGCAACAGGTACAGGGCAAATGAGAAGCATCTCTATCTCAGCATTCAAACCTGTTAGAATTAGGGGCCGTTCAGCACACTCTAGTAGCCTTCCAATCGATGTTGCAAAGCCTACGTGGCCCGGCAAGGGGGCACCAGGAGCCTCCCACTACTCAGAGTGGCATGCCAGATTGTTCCCTAGGCAGCAGCATACCTTCTGGGTCCACAAAACAAGCTGGTGGATTAACTGAGTCGGAGATCCCTGGATTTGAACTAACAGAGCTTGGATCCCAGATACCTGTTCAAAATCTTCAAGGTCTCGGGGACCTCAATCATAGATTGAGTGACGTTGGAGGAGAACTCTCAGATTACGTGTTACTTCTCCCAAAGGCGGCACTCGCAGGCTTTAGACTAGGATGCTCTATCCATTCCATGGGACTTTCCCTTAGTCTGTGGTTCCTCCGCTCTCGCTAATCCTCAGAGTTTTAATGAAGAACAGGAGAAGATAACAGCAATAGCGGCATGGCCCTTCTGGCCCAGAAGACCATGATGTTCACTAGCATAGAAAATGGCTATGTGTCAGCCAATTCTCCTGCCTCCTCACAAACTTTTTCTGCTGCAGGACAAGCAGTGTAACCCGAAGCCGGGAAAACTGAGGTTCATGGCGTGGAGCTTTTAGTCAAAAGAAAACTACCGATGATACTTTATTGTAGGATATATAAGGCCTTTTTGTCCCTTTTCAGCAGGAAAGAGCTGGGTTCTGAGGGCACCCGTAGTCTCTAGCATATTGAAATTTCTCCAGGAAAGTCGGGGCAAGGGTTTTGTCGTTTAGCTCCTCAAAGGTTTGAGTCTGCCCTGTCAGCTATGGGGGAACAAAGATGGGCCTTGGATCCTCTAGGGATGCGTTCCTGAAAGGCAGCAATAAAGATCAGGCCTTCAATAAAGCCCTTTCCGAAGTGGGACCTGCCTTTAATTCTGAAAGCCTTATTAGCACCTCCGCTTGGTCCGGTGCCATCATGCTCTTTGTCTCAGTGCAATTTTTTGATGACAATTACATTGGCCAGATGGGTGTCTGAACTGTGTGCTTTTTCAACCAAGGAGCCGTATTGCCGAATTCTCCAAGAGGAAATAATACTCAGAACAGTCCCAAACTTTCTTCTAAAAGGTGGCATCAGCCTTGCAGTTGAATTGGGAAGCAGTCGTATCGACTTTTCCGGGTAGTAACTCGAAAGACGAATGGACTAGGCTGGATCTAGTGCGGGCTTTATCAATATACCTAGAGTGGACTAGATGTCTGGAAACATGATCAGCTCTTCATCTTTCCCGGGCCCTCCAGGAAAGGCATGGCTAGGCCTCCTAGAATAGGGTCTTCATAGATCGTTAAATCTATCCAGATGGCATATAGAGAGGCGGGATATCCTCCGCCACTGGAGGTCAAAGCACATTTATGAGAAGCATGGCAGATTCCTGTGCATCATACGCTAAGGTGTCAGCAGAAGTAGGGTGCAGGGCAGCTAGCTTGAATGCACCGAATACTTTCATTCCATGCTACAGAGTGAAGGTAACTCTGGCGGCATTGGAAGCTTTTGGGTCTTGGCGGCTGTCGGCCATTAAATTATTGATATTGGTTTATGATTCTGGTGTTTGATGTCTTCCCTCCCCTTATGTGGTTGATTGTTTGGTACATCCCATAGTAGGCTGACATGAGGAGGTCCAGGAATGAGGAAAATTGTTTTCATACTTACCGTAATTTTCCTTTCCTGGATCCTCCTCATGTCAGCCGAGGAATTCCCACCCAAAGTCCGTCGCGAGGTGGGTAAACTGAACACTGCAAATGGGCAGACAGCCCCCTCTTATAGGCTTGGAAAGAGGTTGTCCTGAAGGGGTCAGAGGGGGCGGAGCTGACCCATAGTAGGCTGACATGAGGAGTATCCAGGAAAGGAAAATTACGGTAAGTATGAAAACAATTTTCCTCAATCACCAAGGTTTGTTTCCACAACAACCCAAAATGTTCAAAATCCAAAAAATTTTTTAAATTTGTGGTTACTTCATAGTAACAAAATTACCATCCGTTCGCAATGTTGGTGATATCTGGGAATGAGGAATAGGGTTTTTAGATTTTGAAAATAACTTTTTAAATTAAATTGTAGGCAGGTTTTAAAAAAATGGACTTTAACCACCTCAATACTGGGCACGAAAACCCCCTTCCTGTCCAGGACAGCTTTCAGCGTTATCACACTTTGAATGACAACTACTCAGTCATGCAACACTGTACCCATATGAAATTTGCGTCCTTTTTTTCACACAAATAGAACTTTACCTTTGGTGGTATTTAATCACTTGTGGGTCATTTGTTTTTTGTGCTATAAATAAAAAAAAATGTGAACATTTTGTGAAAAAATGCACTTTCTTTGTTTCTGTCATAAAATATTGCAAATTAGTAATTTTTCTTCATAAATTTTGGCCAAAATGTATACTGCTACATATCTTTGGTAAAAATAACCCAAATAAGTGTATATTATTTGGTCCTTGTGTAAGTTATAGAGTCTACAAGCTATGGTGCCAATCATTGAAAATTGATCACACCTGATATACTGACGACCTATCTCATTTCTTGAGACCCTAACAAGCCAGGGAAGTACAAATACCCCCCAAATGACCCCTTTTTGAAACGTAGACAGTCCAAGGTATTTAGTAAGAGGCATGGTGAATTTTGTGAAGTTGTAATTTTTTCCCACAATTCTCTGCAAAATTAAGATTTTTTATTCTTTTTTTTTTTCACAAAATTGTCATATATTAACAGGTTATTTCTCACACCCAGCATATGCATACCCAAAATTACACCCCAAAACACATTCTGCTACTCCTCCTGAGTATGGCGATATCTCATGTCTGAGACTTTTTTACAGCCTGGCCACATACAGAGGCCCAACATGCAGGGAGCACCGTCAGGTATTCTAGGGACATAAATGACACATCTAATGTCATGACGACCTATCACATTTTTGAAGGCTCTGAAGCACCAGGACAATGGAATTGCCCACAAAATGACCCAATTTTGGAAAGAAAACACCCCAACGTATAATCTATGAGGCATAATAAGAACATGTCTTTTTTTTTCCAGTAGTTTTTGGAAAACATGGGAAAAAAATGAAAACGCATTTTTTTTCCCCACAAAGTTGTCCATTTATATGATATTTCCAACACATAGTAAGTACATAGCAAAAATGACACCCCAAAATACATTCTGCTACTCCTCCTGAGCATGGCAATACCAAATGTGTAAGACTTTTACAGGTGATGTTTACTGATGACGGTCTCTGACACGTGATTGGCGCTGGTCACTGATGGGTGACTGGTGGAAGTCACTGATGGGTGACGGGTGACTGGCGGTGGTCACTGATGGGTGACGGGTGTTTGGCGGTGGTCACTGATGGGTGACGGGTAGTGTTGAGCGAACCCGGACTGTAACGTTCGGGTCTGTACCGAACTTTTGGGTGTCCGTGGCACGGACCCGGACCCGGACATTTCAAAAATCGTTCGGGTTCGGTCCGGCCTGTGGGTTTTCAAGCCATGTCTGGGCTTGCAATGTCAGGCCCAAGCGAGTTGTGATGGGCAGTGGGTAGTCACTGGTGGCGGTTTGTGGGCAGTGGGTAGTCACTGGTGGCGGTCAGTGGGCAGTGGGTAGTCACTGAAGGTGGTCAGTGGGTAGTCACTGGTCGCGGTTAGTGCACAGTCTCTGGCAGTAGTCATTTGTAGTGGACATTTTCAGAATGTGTAAACCATAACGGTACGAGTCCTCCTCATCGTCTTACATAAAACCCCACAGTAAAAACGATACATGAATGATACACAACCTTTATAGTATATTTACCTGTTGAA
>BLSH010479449.1:2558-28091 GCA_018402905.1 Glandirana rugosa | reverse complement strand
CAGCAGGAAAGAGCTGGGTTCTGAGGGCACCCGTAGTCTCTAGCATATTGAAATTTCTCCAGGAAAGTCGGGGCAAGGGTTTTGTCGTTTAGCTCCTCAAAGGTTTGAGTCTGCCCTGTCAGCTACGGGGGAACAAAGATGGGCCTTGGATCCTCTAGGGATGCGTTCCTGAAAGGCAGCAATAAAGATCAGGCCTTCAATAAAGCCCTTTCCAAAGTGGGACCTGCCTTTAATTCTGAAAGCCTTATTAGCACCTCTGTTTGGTCCGGTGCCATCATGCTCTTTGTCTCAGTGCAATTTTTTGATGGCAATTACATTGGCCAGATGGGTGTCTGAACTGTGTGCTTTTTCAACCAGGGAGCCGTATTGCCGAATTCTCCAAGAGGAAATAATACTCAGAACAGTCCCAAACTTTCTTCTAAAAGGTGGCATCAGCCTTGCAGTTGAATTGGGAAGCAGTCGTAAAGGCTTTTCCGGGTAGTAACTCGAAAAACGAATGGACTAGGCTGGATCTAGTGCGGGCCTTATCAATATGCCTAGAGTGGACTAGATGTCTGGAAACATGATCAGCTCTTCATCTTTCCCGGGCCCTCCAGGAAGAAAGGCATGGCTAGGCCTCCTAGAATAGGGTCTTCATAGATCGTTAAACCTATCCAGATGGCATATAGAGAGGCGGGATATCCTCCCCCACTGGAGGTCAAAGCACATTTATGAGAAGCATGGCAGATTCCTGTGCGTCATACGCTAAGGTGTCAGCAGAAGTAGGGTGCAGGGCAACTAGCTTGAATGCACCGAATACTTTCATTCCGTGCTACAGAGTGAAGGTAACTCTGGCGGCATCGGAAGCTTTTGGGTCTTGTCGGCGGCTGTCGGCCATTAAATTATTGATATCGGTTTATGATTCTGGTGTTTGATGTCTTCCCTCCCCTTATGTGGTTGATTGCTTGGTACATCCCATAGTAGGCTGACATGAGGAGGTCCAGGAATGAGGAAAATTGTTTTCATACTTACCGTGATTTTCCTTTCCTGGATCCTCCTCATGTCAGCCGAGGAATTCCCACCCAAAGTCCGTCGCGAGGTGGGTAAACTGAACACTGCATATGGGCAGACAGCCGCCTCTTATAGGCTTGGAAAGAGGTTGTCCTGAAGGGGTCAGAGGGGGCGGAGCTGACCCATAGTAGGCTGACATGAGGAGGATGCAGGAAAGGAAAATTACGGTAAGTATGAAAACAATTTTCCTCAATCACCAAGGTTTGTTTCCACAACAACCCAAAATGTTCAAAATCCAATTATTATTGGGACAGGAAGTGAGGTGAAATCTTCTGATCAGAAACATAGACAGCAAAACAAACATTACAGGGGTGTGTTACCCCTTCCCTATGATATCCAAAAAGCTTAAAAATAGTTTGTTTGGCTGAAGTTACACTTAAAAACAATGTAGCTGTTCCGACTTACAAACAAATTCAACTTAAGAACAAACCTACAGTCCCTATCTTGTTTGTAACCCGGGGATCACCTGTATACAGTTGTGCTCATAAGTTTACATACGCTGACAGAATTGATGATTTCTTGGCCATTTTTCAGAGAATATGAATGATAACACCAAAACTTTTCTTTCACTCATGGTTAGTGTTTAGCTAAAGCCATTTATTATCAATGAACTGTGTTTACTATTTTTAAATCAGAATGACAACAGAAACTCCCCAAATGACCCTGATAAAAAGTTTACATACCTTGGTGATTTTGACCTGATAACATGCACGCAAGTTGACACAATGGGGTTTGAATGGCTATTAAAGGTAACCATCCTCACTTGTGATCTGTTTGCTTGTAATTAGTGTGTGTGTATAAAAGGGTCAATGAGTTTCTGGACTCCTGACAGGCCCATGCATCTTTCATCCAATGCTGCACTGACGTTTACGGATTCTGAGTCATGGGGAAAGCAAAAGAATTGTTAATGGACCTGCAGGAAAAGGTAGTTGAACTGTATAAAACAGGAAAAGGATATATAAAGATATCCAAGGAATTGAGAATGTTCAAACTCTAATCGAAAAGTGGAAAATGAGGGGTTCTGTCTGTTGAAACAAAACCACGGTCAGGTAGACCAACAAAAATTTCAGCCACAACTGCCAGGAAAATTGTTCAGGATGCAAAGAAAAAATCACAAACAACTTCAGGTGAAATACAGGACTCTCTGAAAACATGTGGTGTGGCTGTTTCAAGATGCACGATAAGGAGGCACTTGAAGAAAGATGGGCTACATGTTCGAGTTGCCAGAAGAAAGCCATTACCACACAAATGCCACAAAGTATCCCGCTTACAATACACCAAACAGTGCAGACAAGCCTCAACCCTGGCACAAAGTAGTTTGGAGTGATGTGAGCAAAATTTAGCTTTTTGGCCACAACCATAAACGTTACATTTGGAGAGGAGTCAACAAGGCCTGTGAAACATGGAAGTGGATCGCTGATGTTTTGAGGATGCGTGAGCTACAAAGGCACATGAAATTTGGTCAAAATTGATGGCAAGATGAATGCAGTATGTCATCAAGAAATACTGGAGGAACATTTGCATTCATCAGCCAGGAAGTGGTGCATGGGACCTACTTGGACATTCCAACATGACAATGATCAAAAGCACAAGGCCAAGTTGACCTGTAATTGGCTACAGCAGAATATGTGAAGGTTCTAGAGTGGCCATCTCAGTCTCCTGACCTCAATATCATTGAGCCACTCTGGGGAGATCTCAAATGTGCAGTTCATGCAAGACAGTCCAAGAATTTCCAGGAACTGGAGGCTTTTTGCCAAGAACGGGCAGTTATACCGTCTGAGAAGATATAGAGCCTCATCCACAAATTCCACAAAAGACTTCAAACTGTCATTGATGTTAAAGGGGTCAATACACGGTATTAAGAACTGGGGTATGTAAACTTTTGATCAGGGTCATTTGGGTAGTTACTGTTGTCATTATGATTTAAAAAGTGTAAACACAGTTGATTGATAATAAATGGCTTCAGCCAAACACTAACCATGAGTGAAAGAAAAGTGTTTGTGTTCCCATTCATATTCTCTGAAAAATGGCCAAGAAATCATAAATTCTGCCAGGGTATGTAAACTTATAAGCACAACTGTAAATCTACAAATTTCATCTTCAAACTGAGAAGTGCTCCAGCACCACTCGTGCTGTAAGTAATACAAACTCACTAGAAATATAAATTAAATATGCCTTTGGATATACTGTAGTTTTTACAATGAAAACAGATCTAAACAGCCTTTTAGTGTATCAGGGTGTCTCCAGCCAACACTATATGAATAGTAGTACTACCTTTGTATCTCTCTATACCATCTCAGAGGTACCTCCAATGTGTGTTGTTTCAACTCAATGGCCGCCCTGAACAGAAAGCATTTAGACTACTAGTTTTCTGCGGTGCATGGTTACTTTTTACATTTAAATTTGTGGTTACTTCATAGTAACAAAATTACCATCCGTTCGCAATGTTGGTGATATCTGGGAATGAGGAATAGGGTTTTTAGATTTTGAAAATAACTTTTTAAATTAAATTGTAGGCTTCCATAAGTTTTAAAAATATGGACTTTAACCACCTCAATATTTGGCACAAAAAACCCCTTCCTGTTCAGGACAGCTTTCAGCGCTATCAGACTTTGAATGACAACTACTCAGTCATGCAACACTGTACCCATATGAAATTTGCGTCCTTTTTCACACAAATAGAGCTTTCTTTTGGTGGTATTTAATCACTAGTGGGTTATTTGTTTTTTGTGCTATAAATAAAAAAAAATTGAAAATTGTGAAAAAAATGCATTTTCTTTGTTTCTGTCATAAAATTTAGCAAATTAGTCATTTTTCTTCATAAATTTTGGCCAAAATTTATACTGCTACATATCTTTGGTAAAAATAACCCAAATAAGTGTATATTATTTGGTCCTTGTGTAAGTTATAGAGTCTACAAGCTATGGTGCCAATCATTGAAAATTGATCACACCTGATCACACCTGATCTACTGACTGATCTCATTTCTCGAGACCCTAACAAGCCAGGAAAGTACAAATACCCCCCAAATGACCCCTTTTTGAAACATAGACAGTCCAAGGTATTTAGTAAGAGGCATGGTGAATTTTTTGAAGTTGTAATTTTTTCCCACAATTCTCTGCAAAATGAAGATTTTTTTTTCTTTTTTTTTCACAAAATTGTCATATATTAACAGGTTATTTCTCACACCCAGCATATGCATACCCCAAATTACACCCCAAAACACATTCTGCTACTCCTCCTGAGTATGGCGATACCACATGTCTGAGACTTTTTCACAGCCTGGCCACATACAGAGGCCCAACATGCAGGGAGCACCGTCAGGTATTCTAGGGACATAAATGACACATCTAATGTCATGACGACATATCACGTTTTTGAAGGCCCTGGAGCACCAGGACAATGGAATTACCCACAAAATGACCCAATTTTGGAAAGAAAACACCCCAATGTATAATCTATGAGGCATAATGAGTCTTTTGAACATGTCTTTTTTTTCCAGTAGTTTTTGGAAAATGTGGGAAAAAAATGAAACCGCATTTTTTTCCCCACAAAGTTGTCCATTTATATGATATTTCCAACACATAGCATGTACATAGCAAAAATGACACCCCAAAATACATTCTGCTACTCCTCCTGAGCATGGCAATACCAAATGTGTGAGACTTTTACAGGTGATGTTTACTGATGACGGTCTCTGACACGTGATTGGCGCTGGTCACTGATGGGTGACTGGTGGAGGTCACTGATGGGTGACGGGTGACTGGCGGTGGTCACTGATGGGTGACGGGTGTTTGGCGATGGTCACTGATGGATGACGGGTGATGGCTGTGGTCACTGATGGGTGACTGGCGGTGGTCACTGATGGGTGACTGGTGTCTGGTGGTGGTCACTGATGGGTAACTGGCGGTGGTCACTGATGGGTGACAGGCCACGGGTGACTGGCGGTGGTCACTGATGGGTGACAGGCCACGGGTGACTGGCGGTGGTCACTGATGGGTGATGGGGGACAGGCCACGGTCAGTGATGGGTGACGGTGACATGCAACGGTCACTGATGGGTGACGGGTGACACCCCACGGTCACTGATGAGTGACACGCCTTGGACAGTGATGGGTGACGGGTGACATGCCACAGTCACTGATGGGTGACGGGTGACATGCCTTCATCACTTCATCACGTCCAATCACATGGTAAACAGCCATGGCCAATGGCTGTTCACCACAGTCGGTGACGCGGTGTGTCCCGGGGACACGCCGCCACGACCGAACCGGGATGCACACGCCCGATCGCACGCAATCCCGGCTTAAAGGGATGATGTCATATGACGTCCTCCCAGAACGAGAGCCGTACCGCTCCACAGACGGCAAGTGGTTAAGTGGAACTTTAGTCAGAAATTTAAGTCCTGGTAGATCACTTCAGGCCGGCCTCTTTTACAAATATAGCTATGTAAAACATTAAAAATAAGTGTCTATGCTGTTTAAAATCCAGTAATACACTGTCTCACCCTGCTCTGCACATGCTCAGTTGCTCTTCATTTTTAGGCACTGTGCTGAATTTGTAGAGGCCGATCTGCTGACAGCCCAAAGATTTACTGCTGTTCAGGGGCTCTGGGCTTCAGCAAAATGGCACCCTCCATCAAGAAGAAACAATGCTGGAGGCAATTTACAGCACAAGCTCATTTTGGTTGCATAATTATTAATGTATAAAAGCTGTTATGGGTAAAATTCCACTTTAAAGTGTAAGTTCACATTTACAGAAAATGTGAAAGGTGACGTTACACTGGATCCCCTCCCCATCCCCCCAGTCCCGCTATACTGATGTCACACGATCCTCCGCTGTCAGACACCGCTTCACTGGTTCAGGGATTTGAAATCCCCCATGGCTTTCTCTCCTTGCAGCACTGACAGGAGGGGCTAGATGAATTCTGATTGTCAGCGGCATATAGGATTCGTGGAACTTGGAGATTTGGAGGACTTGTTTTTGCATTCCCCTCCTCTAAGGAAAATCTCTTCCTCAGATGAAGGGGTAGTAACATGATGGTCTGCTGACTCCCTCAGAAGTTCATCAGAGTTGTCCCAAGCCCCCACTCCTCCTCTGAGTAAGGGCCCCCGAATTCTGCCCTAGAGTACCCAAGCCAACTGGGTTCAGAGATCTCACTACGTTCCTGGAACATGGCCTTTAAATTCAACTTGTGACAAAACAAAATCAAATCGAACTTATTAAAATCTAAAGAAGGTCAGAAATTAAGGCCTAGTTTCAGGATAGAGACCTTGGTATCAGTGAATTGAATAGGTGTGAGGTTAATGACCTCAAAATTCTTAGAGGACTGAGACTCTGTCCCCACACATGTGATATGTGGTGGGTCCAGGGCCCCACTCTGTGTAAGACCCGAGGTTACCTCGGGCCCTTGGGGCGGACATCCGGTGTCCCCAAAGGGGCCTGTTTGGAGAGGGGTTGACTACTAGCCTTGGTTGCATTCAGGCCAGAATTGTGTGAGGGGCCTGCATGTGAGGTACCTGGATATAGGGCTGCTTGACCAAGTAGGGAACCATCACCGGGGTCATCACGGGTAGTGTAGCCTTCCTCCACATCAGGGGAGGGTGGAAACTTACGTTTGGATGGTGGGCCCCTTGACCTAGAGGCATTTAAGTGCCCACCACGTGTTTTCCCACCACCAGAACCTGATACAGATCTTGAGGGTTGATGTCTGTTGCGTCCATGTTGTGTATAGGGAAGCTCCTAAGAGGAAATAATGGAAGACAAGGTTGAGACATCAGATATATGATATATTCCCATCATCCCGGTTAGATCTAGATAATTCATATTTCCTATTAAACCTCGGTGCTTTAGTCTGCCACCTATAGGCCTGGCCTGTTTTGTATGCTATGATGTCCTTAGTTTTGTATTCTTTGAGGTCACCAATTGTTTGTTGTATAAATCAATTGACTTCTTCATCTGCTTATCTTGATCCTGGAAACTGGGGGACTCATGGAACCTCCCAAGTTTCTGGGTTAGATTTTGAATGTCTAGGTCTAGCTTCACCAGTTTATCATCATAATACTGTTTAAGCATGGCTAACATATTTAGTGAACAGGTTGTTAAATTATTTTTCCACCGTTCGTTAAATTTCAGGGATGGATTATTGATAGTTGGAAACACCTGAATGTGCAGACCTAGGGGAATAGCCTTCGCATGGATGTAAGATTGAAAAAATTGACTGCCAAAAGAAGCGAGACTTATGTTCAAGTAGTCGCTCCAATTGCATAATCAAGATAGTAATATCATTGTCATTTGAATCATCTTTAAGTGTATCAGCCCTTAGTTTTTTCAAATGATCCTGCCAGCCAGCGCCAATTAAATCTGCCATGTTATATTCTGAGGGGGAAGAGAAAAGGAAACCAAAAAAAAAAATAAAAAAATTGATGGGTAGCAACTAAGGGAAAACCCGTAAGAGATAACATGCATTGCGTCCACATTAAAGTGCATATATGTGTATAGAGAAAAAGATTCAATGCACCAAGTGTAAAAAAAAAAATGCCTTCAAAGAGTTAAAAATCATGGGTGTATGGCAAGTAGCCAGCACTACAGGATGACATGCCACCTCATTAGACAACGGGATTTTATCCCCCTAGAGTACATGTAGCCAAGTAATAAATGTGAGGTGGGATGTTGGTACAAGAGTTTAAGCACGGTCCAGAACAGGCATCATCCCGAAAACGGAGAAATAAATTACGAACTACCTAGCAAGTTCGGGACTTTAGAAATGCCTCAAAGGGATACATGTAACTCAATAATTGTCATAAAAATACAACGTTTATTAATAACGTATAAATCTAAAAGGTCCACAAAAGCCTATGTAGAAGATAGGTACAAAATAACAATGTGCAATACATAAAACCGTTAGAGGAGCAAAGGTACCATAACTTGTAGGATGTTAGGTCCTGCTAGTCCATCAACGGGACTTGTATGACGCATTTCGTGGGGTCATCCACTTCTTCAGAGATTTGGAACAAAGTTTGTGACATGTAGCTCTAAAAATAAGTGAAATATATACATACAGTATAAATACATAATTACTTGATAGTGAAATGATACAGCATATTGCATACAATAAAAAGTGTAGAACACGGGAGAGGGGAACAGAAGAGAAAGAAGAAAAAAAAAAAAAGGGGGGGAAGGGGTTTGATATATGTATAAATATCAGTAACTCGTTGGCTTGTAGCCATAATGACACACTATGGCATATAGATGCTTACCTAAATTTCCATTAAATAAAATGGGCCATCTGAAGAGGCAGGGAATTGATCAAGCCCGTCTCCCACATCGGTCAAATGTTTTAATCACTGCGAACGACGTGGAAGCTAGAACTCCCCAGGGCATGTGCCTGCTGGCCCACTGGAGACGTTCCGTCTAAAGTAAATCACCACACAAATAAAACAAATATATAAGTCACAAATAATAATAAATTTGATAGCGTCCAATAATGTGAGTAGGAAATTTACTTACAGATAGGTGAAGCTCCAATGAAACAAAATAGTGTAGAGGACCATGGCAGATGATCCCAATGGACCAGAGAGAGTCAAAAATCGAATGCAGGTGTTACCATCCTATGAAAAGAGGGGACGGCAATGAGCCAAACCAAGCCCAATTGATCCCAACCATTCGGATCCTAGGGCAGAGCCGGTAGTAAACTTACCCACACCAAGCAACAGTAGTGAACTGGGCGTTAGAGCAGCGTAAGCCCCTAAGAGAAAAGGAAGCAACAATCAAACAGATATGGACCAATGAATCCTATTTGCCTATGTACCAAGACCGGGTGTGTAGGGGACATACCTGAAATCAGCAGGATTTGCCAACAGCCCAAGCAGACCATCCACATGTCCCAGTGGCCAAAGACCAACTGGGCTGTTGTAGGGGAACTTAAAAACCAAACGGAAGTGGGGTGTGTTCGAGAGCCGCCCTGGATGTGGGGCATAATGTAGCCACGTGGTTGGCCCGTGCCCCAAAACCCGGGGAGGGTCCCTCCCCACCTGTCTCAATCCCTCCTAACATGCAGCAGCACGGGGAGTACCACAATAAATTAATAAACATAGCATATGTACAAAGCATATGTACAAAGGCAAGTGGCAGTTCACACAGGGGCAGATATTTACAGTTCTACATGTGGCGTACCACCCGAACAAATAAGGGAAATGCAAAACAGTAGCCTTCCATCCTATCTATCTACATCTGGAAAGAAAGAAAGTTTAGCCTTGTTGTACAAGCTGAGGTCATTGTCTCTCTTTAGCCAAGGAAGATGCGATGGGTGCTAGGACACCTGCAAGAGAAGAAAATTATACAGCATAGAAACACATCCTATTACTATAGCAATACAGTGCAATATGTACATAAGTGAAGTTTGTTCACTCTCAGTCGAGAGCAGCAAAGTGGTGCAAAAAAATTAACGCAGTGCTATATCTCAATCTACATTATACCTTAGCAATGACTATAAGTTTCTACTCTTTATAGAACATGAATACAGACACACTCTGGCTTGCACTCTCATGCCACCTAGAGGTTGGAATATTCCTTTGTAACTGAGTTCATTATCCAAGTTTACGCTGAGAATTTGCCCTTTTTGACCACAGCCCATCCTAACTAAGTAAACATTCCCCATTGTCCTTGAAGCCCCAAAGTCCAATAGGTATCTCACTCGAGGCGCAACAGCCTCATCAGCACTTTCTTTTCCAGAGGTTTCCCTTGTTCATAGGGACAACCCCCGGGGACAGGGTGCATGACTGTATACAAACAACACTTTAACCATGCCAACATGCAAGGGACCATAATTTTTGAAGAACAGTCCATCTTCCAGGTCAACAGGGTCCCTTTACATTTGAAATAGTTCTCAGTCTATTCTTAGCACAGCCGGGAGCTAAGATTAGTTTTCCGCACTTCATGGAGAAACAAACATGCTGAAAGTTTACATCAGATCAGCACGTTACTTTTCAGAAGGAGGCATAATGACAATTTCCAGGCACAGGCCGGCATGGCTCCTGTAAGGCACTTCCTGCAACTGCTGGGATTCAGGAACACAGTCCAGCAGAACAGCATGGGCAGGAATGTCCCCGCATCAACATTTTTTTCAAGCATGGAGTAATTTCTAGCAAAGTCAGCACAACTCCACCAAACACAATTGTAATCTACTTTGGTCAAGATGAACGTTTCACAGTCTGAAGATATCACCAGTAATACCTAGGGTTAGGCAATTGTAAGTCCGAGTAAATGTTACGGCCATAATCCCAGGTCTGAGAAACGTGGTCATACTTCTCAGCATGCCGCAGTGACAATCTCTTCAATTCAACCTGCAGCGGAATTTTTAGAAAGCTTTGGGTGGCATCATCAACCCACTGTACTTTTTTCTCTTGAATATCCAAATGAGCGGGTATGTATGGATACAGGTAGCCATATTCTTTAGCAACTTTCCTGATAACCACTCGTTGCAACATGGACAGCCTGGGCAGTGTTTTAGGGTCCCCACAGCTTGGAAGGACCTATGTGTCTTGTGCACAGAACCCTATGCCCGACAACAGTGTCAGGTTTACATGCAAGCTTGGTTGACAAAAACGGTTTTGGTTTGAAATTACATTTCAGAATCCAATTTGCCCACTGCTCTTTTTCAAACGAGCGGACGAGGTACAAACAGGGCATTGTACTAGTAGACAACTCAAACTTTACATTAGAGGCCTGGTCTGAGAGGACTTCACCCTCCTCTGTATCACAAGGCTGCTCCTCATCACTGTCAATCCACCTCTTAGGCCATGACAATGTATCCAAAAACAACTCAGAAATTCGATCAGATGGAATACCTTAATCAGAGATGGTGGAGCACTCTTTGGCCGGGAGCAAACTGCGCTTAAAGCTAACAACTGTTGGCAGTTCAACCTCATCTCCCGCTGGCCACTGGCATTACAGTCCCCTCCGGTGTCTTCTCCCTGGAAGTTCCATTAGCAAAGAACTCAGGCGTGCCCGATCGTGACCCCGGGAGATAACTGGAGCACTTGTTCCTGGAGCAGCCGCAGGGGTGAGAGCAGCAGCTTCTCTTACAAGCCGAATGATGGCAGGGAGACTCTTAAGGCTCTCCTCTGCTAGGATGGCCACATTCTTGTCCCAATCCGCCTGTAGTGTCCACGGAGTTTGGGCTGGCAAGACTACCTCAAGTAGGGATTCCCCTCAGCATCTGCAGATGATCCAAGGCCGCACACACATGGCCATACGGGATCATCAGTGTACAACAAAACGCTACCTTTAGGTGTATATCTCACTCCGGTATTGATCAAATCTCCCTTATATCCACTCAGCCCAGGGCCGATGCCCAGAACACACACTTTCCAATCCACCATGGAGACTCCAAACTGTGCAATCTTCACACAACAGCAGTATCTCAACTCTAGAGCAAGTAATGGTGGTACACGTGGCAGTACTTCCTTCTCCTCTGCAGAGCGGTATCCCCTCCGTCTGCCAACTGATTGGTTAACATGTTCTCTGGAAACTTCAGCGCCCACCTCCTTCCTCTCATGGCAGGTGAAAACTTTAATGGAGTCTACTTTAACCCCTGCAGTACTGGTGTAAAGTGACAAAAGACCAGGCTGACACTCTCCTATGAGCAATGAGACACGTTGGTTCTTCCCCACATATTTCAAATGTGAGTCTGAGGAATAAAGATGTTACTTGCCACCTTCCCACAGAGCAAGACGAAATCCCAGTGTAGTTGCAATCATACAGAGATAACACCTTTGCCCCACGCTGGGCGCCAAATATAGCCATGGCCCCTACCCCTGGAGGCCTAAGGTGACCTCCAGAGTCAGGGAGAGCTGACATCCCTCTTCACAGTGTGGGTTACTAGGCATAGTGGGTGAAGTGCAGATAGAGTAAGTTGGGCGCCAGACACTTTGCAACAACATAATGTAGCGCTTAGATCCACCTCACTTATCCATAAGAAAGGATTCGATCGAATGTATGATAATCCAACTGTAGTAAACTTCTGTAGCGTTTGGGTTTTTATTCAACCTGTTGAATCACTCAGATGTGTTAAAACCAGTAGGCAACTTAGATCTCAATAATGGTTTATTAACATCACAGCATGTACAGTTCCTGATCATACTTTGATCATATAATGGTTAATAGGCTGGCGAACACAGAGCCCAGACAGTATGCTTGCAGTAGTTCTCTTTGGTGCCACACAAGAGATGGATCAAAGTGTGTCCAGAGCTAGAGAGTAAATGGGGGTATCTGCTTGTAACTCACTGTGACTGCTGCTGCATACAGGAGAGGAGATGGAAAGCCGTGTACGTCCCGCAGTTGGACACGCAGATCATGTCAGCTGGGAAGAAGGAGGAGCCACCCTGGGTAAACAGACAAGCAGAGAGAGCCTCCTGAGCCACGTAAGCCGTGTGAGCCGTCCTACAGCGATAACATCAGCCGATGGAGCTGAAAACACGGATAGGATATGCTACTGCAGTGCACGCACCTGGAACGCAAGCTGGTAGAAGCGGTCCTGTCACAATGACAACATGTTTTGCGGCATGCGCCTTGTCAAGTCATGTGACAGGTTTGACTAGTGGAAATTAAATAACCCCAGGCACCAATGAAGGGAGAGGGCGAGGTTTTGTAAGGATTAACTCATGTCAATCTGAGGGAAAGGAACTGATTTAAAACCTGGACTTTCACGATTCCATCTCATGTGCCACACAATAAAAACACTCTGTTTGCATCATACTCCTGATGAGTGGCTGTACGCCATGAAACGCGTCGAGTTTATATAAAAGGATGCTCAGATTAATTTGATCATATTATGCAATTCAAAGGCACAGCTTGTGTTGTATGAATATTTCAAGACATCCAAATCAGTTTGTACTGCTTATTATGTCTTTCTCTTGTCTTTCAATATAGATATTTCTAAAAGAAAATATGTGTATATTAATTGTCTCTGTACATGATTGGATTATTTGTATAGCATATCATGGTTTTAATAGAAGAGTAATATACACTTAATTATTTTTATCAATAAATCATGGACATGCGTTTTGCTAATCAGCAGCACTATACTGTGTGTTACTTAATGACTGGCCTCATTTAAAGTCCCAATTTTTCCTTTCCTTGTACTCATATAATAAAATATTTACAAAAATGTGAGGGGTGTATTCACTTTTGTGAGAAATTGTATATACACATACATAATTATCCGCATACATATACTGTATATGCATGTGGAATCTATTCATCACCCGAATATGATCAATTGAGATATATATATATATATATATATATATATATATATATATATATGCATATTTATATAAATAAAAACATGATTAATTATTAGATCGTAAATCTCGTGTATGGTCTTTATGTATGCAAAAGAAAAAATAATAAATAATTAAATTTAAAAAAATAACAAAAATAAATAAGTATAATAAATTCATCATGTTGAAAAATATTAATAGTTGATAATAAGAATAAGGAGAATTAAAAAGAAAAAAAATTGTAATAATAATTATTAGTAGTCATTATGGTATATACCCATGTAATCATACTCACGTATCGCATGACCACATATATATTGTTTGTAATGAAGCTGTAACGAAAAATAAAGAATAAATGTAATAATATGATACTGACTTAACTCCCCTAAAAACCTAAACTGTTAATGAAGTTACATCAATTACAAAGGGGCACTCCTGTACGTGTGTGGTAAAAGCAAACCATGTTCACCACCTGTAGGGTCAGTATTGGTTTTAGAATCATAATATACTGTACCTGTACTTTTAGAGGGTCAATCTATTTGCTTATCCTACCACTAGATACCTAGACCAAATGGTTGGTCGCCATCTCCTCGTTTAACCTGTTAGGGGCCAGAGCATTAGGTTTAAAAATCCAGAAGGCCTCTTTTTTATATAATAAAGCAAACTTCTTGTTATGTGTAAGAGACCTGTTTGCAATAAATTCAATGGCCATGACCTCCAAACACTTTATGTCCTTATTGTGATGTGTTAAAAAATGATGAGGAACACTGTGTTGGTCACAGCCTTTTTTAATTGATCGTCTCAATGTGTTCTCCTGTCCTTTTCCGCAAAGTTGGTATGGTGTGCCCAACGTATAATAAACCACACAAATTCTGATGAGCAGGTGATGAATTGCCTGATGTGGAATTTGCGACAGTTCTTATCTGAAAAGGTGGACCTCCCATACCTAATAAATTGGTATGTGAGGCACCCTCTTTTGTGGCCCTGGAAAATGCACGTCCTCTAATCAAAGTACGAGCGAATTTCTTCTGAACTAATATTTTTATTTGATTGTAGTTTACTCAGGGCCAGGGTATTTTTCAATGACTTCGCCCTTCTAAAGGTTACCTCTGGAGCACTCGGCAGCTGTCAGAGAAATGGCAATTCCAGTGATAATCGGAATGTTTCCGCACGCATGCGCGGGAGAAGAGTGCATGTGCGCATGCGTGGCGGAACAGGATGGTGCACACGCATGCGCAATAGAGGCGCACAGCGCATCATAATGAGTGCCATAGCTGGCCTATATAAGGCAGCCTCTGCCTGCAGCAAATCGCTGGATCGTCTTCAGTCTCTTTGCATCCTGAACCTGTGTCTTGTTCCTGTGATCTCCTGTTGTGACCTGGCTTACCTTTGGACCTGCTTCTGCTCTTCTTCCCTCGGCTTTGATCCCGGCTTGCTACACGGATTTG
Source organism: Glandirana rugosa (assembly GCA_018402905.1). NCBI lineage: Eukaryota > Metazoa > Chordata > Amphibia > Anura > Ranidae > Glandirana > Glandirana rugosa. The sequence continues at coordinate 13,310 of BLSH010479449.1, read as the reverse complement.
TCTCTGCTACCTGCTGCTCACCTGTGCATGACCTCGGCTTATCCTCAGACTATCATGCACCCCGTTACCAGTCTATCCTGCAAGTGTGTGTGTGCACCCCAGCCGGGCGTCTAATGTTGTTCCTGCACTCCTGGACATTTAACCACACTACAGTGCATACGGACTTATTCCTCCTCTTGCTGAGACATCAAGCACGTCCTAGGCATCTCCTGGTTAAGTCTACACTCACTGCTGGTAACCCGTGCTTCTTTACGCACCATACCTCCTGTATTACCTTCAGAGGTATATTGCGTTTAGCTGCAAGGGAGCCCCTCTCCGCATTTCAGCTTCAGGATCAGGTATGTACCCGTGACAGCAGCATATCCTTAAGCTCAGGGTCCAGCTGTAGAATGCCCCAGGGTTTCCACGGGGCCTGGAAAATCTTCCTGTATCGGTCATTGTACCCCGTAATGAATCTCACTGTGTTATTGTTGTTTTCCTGTTTGGAAACGGATGGTAAGGAAGCACTGTGCTTTTGGAAGGCTTCTTCCACCAAGGAAAGCCTTTCTCTAGAAATGTATTGACCAGGGATTGGCCTTGCTTGTCATAGTCATCCTGTTTGGTACAGTTCTGTCGTAGTCGTTGAGCGGACACCTGGATGTTCGGGTTCGTCGGGTTCGGCCGAACTTCACAAAAAAGTTCGAGTTCGGCACCGAACTTGACCTGAACTTGACCCCGGACCCCGAACCCCGAACCCTATTTAAGTCAATGGTGACCCGAACTTTTGGCCACAAAATGGCTCTAAAAAAGTCCTGGAAACGGCTAGAGGGCTGCAAAAGGAATCAAAATGGGGGTAAGAGTAGGACAAGTGCCCTGCAAACAAATGTGGATAGGGAAATAACTTAAAATTACATGAAAAAATAAAAATTAGAGGAGGAGGTGGATGTGGAGTAGGAGCCTAGAGGTTGAGGAGGCGGTGACCGTGGTGGTGTAGGTGGAAGTGGCAGTGGAGGAGGAGGGGGTAGCCAACACTGCTTTTTGTTTGTTTTTTTTTTCTAATTGGGGTAGCCCCCAAAATATTGAGACATATTAAAAAAAAAAAAGTATACCAATGGCTGTGTGAGGCCGGTCTAAATGTCTATTCTGCCCAAGGTACAGACAAGTCTTTTGGGATCCATGGCTGGTCCATTTTAGAGTTGAAAATATTTTTATTGAAAACTCTAGGCACATTACAAAAGCAAAATAGTAGGAAGGATATGTCCATTAGCCCGCTCTGTAGCTATCGCTCATAGAGGGACTAGGGATTATAAACAATACATCAGTGTATTAAACCAGGACTACTGGAAGAAATGTTGCTGTAGCATGGAATAGAACTTTAATGTGCATCAACTAGTGCCACACTTTTACAGTAAGAAGAGTTGAAAAGCAATGGAGTAGAAAGGGAGATATATATAGTAGAGGATAAAAAAAGAAAAAAGAGTAACAGGGAGAGAAAGAAAGGGATGGAAATAGGAAACAATGGGGGGAAGGAGGAGGGGGGAGTCTGCTGGAGGATCCCAGTCCCGCCATATTACCAGCTGGGTCCGTAAAGGGCATTCTATCCGTTCGATGCCGGGGCTTGTTGTAGTCCCAGGAGGTTCGCTAGCGTATCAGAGGTAGAGGAGCGGAGCCAGAATGACCATAGGGTTTTATATTTATCATGTGTGTTATTGTCCATTGCCAATCTCTCTTCTATCCTCATGATGTCATTCATGGTAGAAACTCACTGGGCTGGGGGGGTGGAACACTTCCAATATATCGGAATGACTTGTCTAGCTGCTGACAAGATGAAGCGGAGGAGACATCTCTTTTGGGATACTAAGGACCCTGGGAGAATAGAAAGTAAGGCAATCTTAGGTGAGGGGGTCAAAGAGTCATCGTATAAATGGTTATATGCCTGAAATACTAGGTCCCAGAAGGGGCGAATTCTCTCACACTCCCACCAAATATGCAAGTAAGTCCCGGGGGCTTCTTCGCAATGCCAACAGTCCTCCGGAGTATTTGGGAAAATTCTATAGAGAGTCCAGGGATCCCTGTACCCCCGTGAGATGATTTTAAAGTTTTTTTCTTGTGAGTGGCAAGAAATGGAGGATTTGTGGGTGAAATGAAAAGCAGTAAGCCATTCCTCCTCTGACACCTCCATTCCTAAGTCCCTTGACCATAATCTGGTGTAGGTTGGAAGACCTGTGTGTGTGAGGGTTTGAAGTAAATTGTATAGAGTGGAAATCAGGTGTTTGGGTGTCTGTTGTAATGTGCAGAAGCGCTCAAACTCTGTAAGGGGAAGGTGTATGTGAGAGGAATGGAAAAGCTGTTTTGTGAAAGAGATCAAGTGGATGGACGTCAGCCAATTACGGGGGTTGGCCGGCATGGCTGGGAAGCCTGTTTGAGGATGGACAAACTCACGGGCCTGTGGCCAGGAGAGGCGACGAAATGTATCAACCGAGTGGGCACCCATACCTAGAGGAAAGGCCGGATTGTCAAATATAGACATTAGGGGAGATGGGTCTGAGGACAGGATAGTATTAAGCCCTCTTCTATACCATAAATTCAGGGCAACCAAGGTTAAAGGAGAGGAACAATTCAGATGAGATAAGGCACCCGATAGCCCCATAGCAATGCTCTGAGGTCTACAGGTGCTAGGTCTTGCTCCACTAGCACAGAGGCTTTAACAACTGGGCGGGGGAACCATTGTAGTATACGGGCTAAGATGGTCACCTTATGATAGATCTCGAAATCTGGAAGTCCTGTTCCCCCTCGGAGCTTCGGCAGGGTCAACAATTTATACTTGACTCTGGACAGGCCTTGGTGCCATATAAATTTAATAGAAAGTGAACGAAGAGAGGCAAAATATGATTTGGGAATCGATATCGGTATGGTTTGGAAGAGGTATAGCAGTTTGGGTAAGATGTCCATTTTTAATAGTATTGATACGGCCAAACCATGGTAGAGAGGAGCCTCCCCATGCTTCTAGATCCTTCTTAATGCGAGAGAGTGTCGGTAAGTAATTGAAGGCGAAGAGGTTAGGCAGATGGGCAGGTATGGAAACTCCCAAATATTAAATACATTTTGATTGCCACTGAAAGGAGTAGTTTAAGCGTAGGAGGGAGAGCGTGGAGTGGGATAAAGATAGGTTGAGGGCTTCCATCTTTGACATATTCAATTTAAAGTTACTGAAAGATCCAAAACGTTTGAATTCAGAGAGGAGGGATGGTAAGGTCGTATGAGGTTGTTGTACATATACTAGAAGGTCATTCGCGTAAAGGGATAGTTTATGGTGGGAAGAAGGCGTAGAAATGCCTTGGATGGAGTCATTCTGGCAGGTGGCACATGCCAGATGTTCGATCACTAAGACAAACAAGAGTGGGGAGAGAGGGCACCCCTGGCGTGTGCCGTTCGAGATGTCAAAGGGCTCCGAGGAGGAACCATTGACCAACACCGAGGCCGAGGGTCTGGAATAGAGTGACATCACTTTGGTGATAAAATTCTGGCCTAGGCCTATTTGTTCTAGGGAAAGACGAAGAAAGCACCAATTCACCCTGTCAACACTTTCTCAGCGTCGAAGGATAGCAAGCATGCTTTCAAATGATGTTGTTGGGTATAAGAAATGAGGTGAATTGTTTTGGTCGTGTTATCTCTGGCCTCTTGGCCAGGGACAAAACCCACCTGATCTTTATGAATAACTTTAGGGAGGAGAGGGGATAGGCGGTTGGCTAGGACTTTAGCAAAGAATTTAATGTCTATATTTAGTAGGGATATTAGATGGTAGCTACTACATTGGGAGCGATCCTTACCTGGTTTCAGGAGAATGGAGACATTTGCGGATAATAAGTGTCTAGAAGGGAGTGTGGAGTTATCTATAGAATCAAATGCCTGGGTTAGGAGTGGTGCTAAGAGGGGTGCAAAGGTTTTATAGAACCTAGGGGTATAGCCATCTGGACCGGGGCATTTGCCCAATTTTAGATCTTTAATTGCACCCAGGAACTTGGGGATAGAGAGGGGTTCATCTAGGTCAGTGGCTTCTTGTGGGTCAATTTCTGGAAGTGCCGTCTCGGCAATATAAGCCTGCATATCATCCGTGTGAGAGGGAGTAGGGGGGCGCGTGGGATGAGCCGGTAAATTGTATAGATTAGCATAATATTGCTGAAAAGAGGCAACTATGCCACTGGTGTGATGTATCTTCTCTTGATTGGGTTGTGTTATAAACGGGATAGAGTGGCGTGGGGGTCTAGGATGAAGAAGCCTGGTGAGATGTTGGCCGCACTTATTCGCTAGGGAATAATGTTTGGTTTGTGCCCGGTCCAGCGCGATGAGGGAGTGAGAGTCTAAAATCTGGGGTAGGTCCCGACGAGCGTTGGACAGTTCGACAAACGTGGACGAGGCTTGGTCTCTTTTGTGAAGTGGTTTGAGTTCCGCAATACGGGATAACAATTTACGTATGTCGTCAGTTCTAATCTTTTTCAATCTGGCGCCGTGTTGTATGAGAATATCGCGGATAACACACTTCAGGGCCTCCCACTGCGTAAGTGGTGGAGTGGGGTCAGAAGTGTGGTCAGCTATAAAATTCCTAATGGTTGTAGAGATATCAGCTACGCATACTGAGTCCCGTAGTAGGTTGTCGTTTAACCTCCAGGACGCTCCAGAACAAGATTTAGGAGGACGGACTAGAGAAAGGAGAACCAGGGCATGGTCGGACCAAAGGATGTGTCCTATGGAGGACTGTATTGGTGAATCCAACACTGATTGTGGGGTTAAGAAGTAGTCCAGCCTGCTCTAGGAGGTATGCGCTGCGGAGAAGTGGGTGTAGTCCCATTCTCCTGGGTGTTGAATACGCCAGATGTCTACGAGGTGCGCGTCGTGAAGAATAGGTTTGATGTGTGCCAAGGAGGGTGTAGAAATAGAGGACTTACCCGTTGAGGTATCTATTGGCGGAGATAGGGCCACGTTGAAATCGCCCCCTACGATGAAACAGGGACCCCCGAAGGAGAGCAGCTTGGTGAGGGTGGTCGAAACAATCCCCGCCTGGTTGGCATTGGGGACATAAATGTTTGCTACTGTAAAGAGAAAGTCGTTTAGTTTAAATCTAAGAAATATAAATCTCCCTGCCTCGTCCCTGTGTCATTTGGGAATGCCCTCAGCAGCGCGTCTACCAGCGTGCGCTTGTAGTCGCGCATCTTTCGATCGCGCTCCAGTGAGGGAATTAAGCATGGCACGTTGTCCTTGTAACGGGGATCCAGCAGGGTGGCCACCCAGTAATCAGCACAAGTTAAGCACTGCAGAAAGTAGTCGCTCATGTGTGCCAGGCTGCCCAGAGGCAAATACAAGCTGTCCTCTGTGGGAGGTGTATCATCTGTGTCCTCCGTATCCCCCCAGCCATGCTCCAGTGATGCCCACGAGCTGCGTTGGGTGCCACCCTGCTGTGAACACGGTTCCTCCTCCTCCTCCTCCTCCTCATTGTCCTCGTCCTCCTCATCCTCCAGAACTGTGCCCTGGCTTGAATTTTTTTTACCTGGCCTATGCTAGTGCAATAACCCATCCTCTATAGCGTCCCTGCCCGTGCTTACTGGTCCAAGTATCAGTGGTTATGTGGACCTTGCCACAGATGGCGTTGCACAGTGCACACTTGATCTTGTCCCGACTTGTTTGTGCAGGGAAGGGATGGCTCGCCTGGAAAAGTAGTGGCGGCTGGGAACCACGTACTGTGGGACAGACACCGCCGTCAGGTTTTTAAAACTGTCCATGTCCACCACACGGAATGACAGCATTTCAAAGGCCAGGAATTTTGAAATGCTGGCATTCAGGGCAGGGGATCGGGGTGGGTAGGGGGTACTTCCTCTTTCTCTCCAGTGTTTGGGAGATGGAGAGCTGTAAGCTTTCATGGGACCATGTGGAAATGCTTGGGGACGGTGGCGGACATGGTGGCGTTGCTGTCACATCGTCTGTTTGCTGGGTGGCAGGTGACATTGGCACTGTAGAGGTGGAGGAAGAGGCTGAGGCAGCAGCAGAAGAGGAAGCAGGAGGAGGCCGAGACCTGTCTTGGATTTTGAGGTGCTTATTCCACTGCAGCTCATGCTTTGCATGTAGATGCCTGGTCATGCAGGTTGTGCTCAGGTTTAGAACATTTATGCCTCGCTTCAGGCTCTGATTGCACAGCGTGCAAGCCACTCGTGTCTTGTCGTCAGCACATTGTCTGAAGAACTGGTTGGCCATTGGTGCACTCAATGTCTTCCAATGCTGGGGCAGGGCTATGTGGATGTTCCACGGAAAGCACACCAGCAGTCATCAAAAAGCATAAGAGACTGCTGCATGACTTGGGGCTCAGACTGCTTGGCTGATTTACAAGGGGCTGAGGTGAAAGACAGATGGCCATGGGATTCAGGTGCCAACTCTGAGCTTTCATCAAGGGACCGGGTGGGAGACAATGTGAAGGAACTGGAGGCATTGTCAGCCACCCAATCTACTATCGCCTGTAGTTGTTCTGGCCTCACCATTCGTTGAGCGGCATTTGGGCCTACCATATAACGTTGAAAGTTCTGTCCGCTACTCACACCTGAGGAAGGTGTTTCACTTGTGTGTGTAGCTGGCACAAATTGACCACGTCCTCTCCTTGCAACAGGAACTTCACCAACACCAGCAGCACCAGCAGCACCACAACCATGACCATGTCCCTTATTTGGCGCTCTCCTCATTCTGGACGCAAATGTACTATTTAGCACTATTTATTAATAATAAAAAAAATGAATAATAAATTATTATTCTTTTTTTTTTTTAAACCAGCAATGTAGATGCACTTTTTATTTTTGTGCAAGAAATGCACCGCTGGCCGCAAATGTAGTCGTTAGAATATATGTATTTTTTTTAAACCAGCAATATAGAGGCACTTTTTAATTTTGCGCAAGAAATGCACAGCAAGGTGCAAATGTACTATGTAGCACTATTTATTAATACTAAAAAAAAATCTTTTTTTTTTAAAAACAGCAGCAGCAAAAAATGCACCGCTCACACCAGCAGCAGGAACCTCTCCCTACACCAGTATGAGATGATTTTAGAACGCTAATCTGTCCCTCACAGCACTGACAAGAACCTGTCCATACTGCAGTATGAGATGATTTTAGAACGCTAATCTGTCCCTCACAGCACCGAAAGGAACCTGTCCCTACTGCAGTATGAGATGATTTTAGAACGGTAATCTGTCCCTCACAGCACCGACAGGAACCTCTCCCTACACCAGTATGAGATGATTTTAGTACTCTTATGTGTCCCTCCCAGCACCGCCAGGAACCTGTCCCTACTGCAGTATGAGCTTACTTTAGAATGATAATCTGTCCCTCACAGCACCGACGGGAACCTCTCCCTACTCCAGTATGAGATGATTTTAGAACGATAATCTGTCCCTCACAGCACCGACGGAACCTGTCCCTTCTGCAGTATGAGATGATTTTAGAACGATAATCTGTCCCTCACAGCACCGACAGGAACCTGTTCTTACTGAAGTATGAGATGATTTTAGAATGATAATCTGTGCCTCACAGCACCGACAGGAACCTCTCCCTACACCAGTATGAGATGATTTTAGAACACTAATCTGTCCCTCACAGCACCGCCAGGAACCTGTCCCTACTGCAGTATGAGATGATATTAGAAAGATAATCTGTCCCTCACAGCACCGACAGGAACCCCTCCCTACTCCAGTATGAGATGATTTTAGAACGATAATCTGTCCCTCACAGCACTGACAGGAACCTCTCCCTACTCCAGTATGAGATGATTTTAGAATGTTAATCTGTCCCTCACAGCACTGACAGGAACTTGACCCTACTGCAGTATGAGATGATTTTAGAATGATAATCTGTCCCTCACAGTACCGACAGGAACCTCTCTCTACACAAGTATGAGATGATTTTAGAACCCTAATCTGTCCCTCACAGCACCAACAGGAACCTGTCCCTACTGCATTATGAGATGATTTTAGAACGATAATCTGTCCCTCACAGCACCGACAGGAACCTCTCCCTACTCCAGTATGAGATGATTTTAGAACGATAATCTGTCCCTCACAGCACCGACAGGAACCTCTCCCTATTCCAGTATGAGTTGATTTTAGAATGCTAATCTGTCCCTCACAGCACCGACAGGAACCTGTCCCTACTGCAGTATGAGATGATTTTAGAACGATAATCTATCCCTCACAGCACTGACAGGAACATCTCCCTACACAAGTATGAGATTATTTTAGAATGCTAATCTGTCCCTCACAACACCGACAGGAACCTGTCCCTACTGCAGTATGAGATGATTTTAGAACGATAGTCTGTCCCTCACAGCACCGACAGGAACCTCTCCCTACTCCAGTATGATATGATTTTAGAATGATAATCTGTCCCTCACAGCACCGACAGGAACCTCTTCCTACACCAGTATGAGATGATTTAAGAACGCTAATCTGTCCCTCACAGCACCGCCAGGAACCTGTCCCTACTCCAGTATGAGATGATTTTAGAACGCTAATCTGTCCCTCACAGCACCAACAGGAACCTGTCCCTACTGCAGTATAAGAGGATTTTACATCGATAATCTGTCCCTCACAGCAACGACAGGAACCTGTCCCTACTGCAGTATGAGATGATTTTAGAACGATAATCTGTCCCTCACAGCACCGACAGGAACCTCTCCCTACACCAGTGCGAGATGATTTTAGAACGATAGTCTGTCCCTCACAGTACCGACAGGAACGTCTCCCTACTCCAGTATGAGAAGATTTTAGAACGATAATCTGTCCCTCACAGCACAGACAGGAACCTTTCCCTACTGCAGTATAAGATGATTTTAAAACGATAATCTTTCCCTCACAGCACTGACAGGAACCTCTCCCTACACCAGTGTGAGATGATTTTAGAACGATAATCTGTCCCTCACAGCACCGACAGGAACCTGTCCCTACTGCAGTATAAGATGACTTTAGAACGATAATCTGTCCCTCACAGCACCGACAGGAACCTGTCCCTATTGCAGTATGAGATGATTTTAGAATGATAATCTGTCCCTCACAGCACTGACAGGAATCTCTCCCTACTCTAGTATGAGATGATTTTAGAATGATAATCTGTCCCTCACAGCACCGACAGGAACCTCTTCCTACACCAGTATGAGATGATTTAAGAACGCTAATCTGTCCCTCACAGCACCGCCAGGAACCTGTCCCTACTCCAGTATGAGATGATTTTATAACGCTAATCTGTCCCTCACAGCACCAACAGGAACCTGTCCCTACTGCAGTATGAGATGATTTTAGAACGATAATCTGTCCCTCACAGCACCGACAGGAACCTCTCCCTACACCAGTGCGAGATGATTTTAGAACGATAATCTGTCCCTCACAGCACCGACAGGAACATCTCCCTACTGCAGTATGAGATGATATTAGAACGATAATCTTTCCCTCACAGCACTGACAGGAACCTCTACCTACACCAGTGTGAGATGATTTTAGAACGCTAATCTGTCCCTCACAGCACCAACAGGAACCTGTCCCTACTGCAGTATTAGATAATTTTAGAACGATAATCTGTCCCTCACAGCACCGACAGGAACCGCTCCCTACACAAGTATGAGATGATTTTAGAATGCAAATCTGTCCCTCACAACACCGACAGGAACCTGTCCCTACTGCAGTATGAGATGATTTTAGAACGATAGTCTGTCCCTCACAGTACCGACAGGAACGTCTCCCTACTCCAGTATGAGATGATTTTAGAACGATAATCTGTCCCTCACAGCACAGACAGTAACCTTTCCCTACTGCAGTATAAGATGATTTTAGAACGATAATCTGTCCCCCACAGCACCGACAGGAACCTGTCCCTATTGCAGTATGAGATGATTTTAGAACGCTAATCTGTCCCTCACAGCACCAACAGGAACCTGTCCCTACTGCAGTATTAGATAATTTTAGAACGATAATCTGTCCATCACAGCACCGACAGGAACCTCTCCCTCCACAAGTATGAGATGATTTTAGAATGCAAATCTGTCCCTCACAACACCGACAGGAACCTGTCCCTACTGCAGTATGAGATGATTTTAGACTGATAGTCTGTCCCTCACAGTACCGACAGGAACGTCTCCCTACTCCAGTATGAGATGATTTTAGAACGATAATCTTTCCCTCACAGCACAGACAGGAACCTTTCCCTACTGCAGTATAAGATGATTTTAAAACGATAATCTGTCCCTCACAGCACCGACAGGAACCTGTCCCTATTGCAGTATGAGATGATTTTAGAATGATAATCTGTCCCTCACAGCACCGACAGGAATCTCTCCCTACTCTAGTATGAGATGATTTTAGAATGATAATCTGTCCCTCACAGCACCAACAGGAACCTGTCCCTACTGCAGTATGAGATGATTTTAGAACGATAGTCTGTCCCTCACAGTACCGACAGGAACGTCTCCCTACTCCAGTATGAGATGATTTTAGAACGATAATCTGTCCCTCACAGCACAGACAGGAACCTTTCCCTACTGCAGTATAAGATGATTTTAAAACGATAATCTGTCCCTCACAGCACTGACAGGAACCTCTCCCTACACCAGTGTGAGATGATTTTAGAACGATAATCTGTCCCTCACAGCACCGACAGGAACCTGTCCCTACTGCAGTATGAGATGATATTAGAAAGATAGTCTCCCTTGATAGAAAGATTATAGTAGAGTATGACGTCATCCCTGTCCAAG
>BLSH010479359.1:233333-257659 GCA_018402905.1 Glandirana rugosa | reverse complement strand
CCCCCCCCTCATATCAGCATACCAATGAACCCTGCCCCTGCGACACCTTGATAAATGGCACCAGATAACCAGATAAAAGGAACTCACAATATTTCTGTTATTTCTTTTGTGATTTGCCTGGGGCTGTCCTCAAATTGTTGCATCCACCCTCTTATTGCCTTTAACAAAGGTTACATAGTCACGTAGTGACTGAGTCACTCTAAAAAAAACATAAGTCTATCTTGTTCAATCAATAGAAAAAAATAAAATATACAATGTATACATTTCTATACCCACAATTGATCCAGAGAAAGGCTAATAAACCACAATAAGCATGATCACATTTGCTCCAATGGTGGAAAAAAATTCTTTCCTGATCCCCCAGAAGGCAATGGGATATCCCCTGGATCAACTACCCCTGATGTTATTATCTATAAACGCTAGCATCCGGTTATATTTTGTGCATTCAGCAATGCATCCAGCTCTTTGTTAAAACGATCTACTGAGCTGACCCTGAACTGGTTCATTCCACATTTTCACAGCTCTTACTGTGAAGACGTCTTTGCATATGTGAAAGTTACGTCTCTTTTCCTCCAGATGTAAAGAGTGCCCCCTTGTCCTCTGTAATGACCTGTAAGTGAATAACTCAACACCAGGTTCACTATATAGACCGCTTTACTGTATGCATTTATACATGTTAATCATATCCCCCTTAATCGCCTCAATTCTCTCTGAAGAGAGAATTAAATTCAATTCAGCTAATCTTTTCTCATAGCTTTCTCATAGTCCCCAAGTGCATAACTTTACATTTATCAACATTAAACCTCATTTGCCACACAATTGTCCAATTAAATAGAGCATTGAGGTCGGCTTGTAAGTTGGAGACATCCTGTAAGGACGTTATTCCACTTCATAGTTTGGTGTCATCTGCAAACATTGAAATGGTTCTTTTAATCCCAAATTCTATATAATTCATAAATGTGTTAAAATGTAAGGGTCCCAACACTGAATCTTGGGGTACACCACTAGACCATTCAGAGTAAGAATCATTACCCATTACTCTCTTAATACGGACTTCTTGCCAGTTTTCTATCCATTTACAAACTCATCCTTCCAAGCCTGTAGACTTTACCTTACACATTAGCCGTGTGTGGGGAACGGTGTCAAACACTTTGTCAAAATCCAAGTATATCACATCCACAGCCACCCCTCTGTCCAAGTATACCATGTCCACAGCCACCCCTCTGTCCAAGTATACCACATCCACAGCCACCCCTCTGTCCAAGTATACCATGTCCACAGCCACCCCTCTGTCCAAGTATACCACGTCCACAGCCACCCCTCGGTCCAAGTATACCATGTCCACAGCCACCCCTCTGTCCAAGTATACCACATCCACAGCCACCCCTCTGCCCAAGTATACCATGTCCACAGCCTCTCTTTTTTCCAAGGTTTTGCTTACCATCTCATAAAAAGAAATCAGGTTTGTTTGACAACTTCTATCATGCCGATTATTGTTTAAAATATCACTTTCTAGCAAAAGCTCTTCTATATGATCCTTTGTTAAACTCTCAAGCATCCTCCCAACTATAGCTTCCTCCCTACTTTCTTTTGGTGGTATTTAATCACAACTGAGTTTTTTTACTTTTTGCTAAATAAGCTAAAAAAGACTGAAAATTTTGAAAAAAAAATGTGTTTCTTTCGTTTCTGTTATATCATTTTGCAAATAAATAATCTTTCTTCATAAATTTAGGCTAAAAATTATTCTCCTTCATTTCTTCTTTGAATTGGTATCAATGAAAAAACACCAGAACAGAAAAAAAACTGTTTTGTAAATGCAACCCTGTGTGTTCTAAAAGAAATACATGTTAAATATAATAAATGGTTTTGTAATCCACCTTCTTATTATATTTCTTATTTATTTATATGTTGCAGATTGCAGAAGCAACACAGTGGTCAGGTAAATCTCAGGAATGACTATATTAAGATGCGTAAAGATTTTGGCATAAAACCGGGCAAAGCACATTTGTTAATTGTTGTAGAATTTCGTTGGGGACTGGAAAGTATAAAAATCGGTGATGATGCCTTCAATAGCTTAACTAATTTCAAATGGCTTTTCATTCAAGTATCATGTCAATGTCTCCATTATCATAGAAAGAACGTTTTACTTCTGAAATAACTTTGACAAGTGCATGAGCTGGGAGTGAATTATAAAATTAGAAATGTGTTTGTTCCCATAAAATTCTACAAAAAATTTTCCTTCCTTGCCCTTAGATTTGTTTTGCCAGTGGTCGAATCGTCCCTCTAATTGAACAAATGTTCTGAAAAGGACTAATTTCTAATAAAATTCTATAGGTTTAAGGACATCTCTAGCACAAAAGACAACCAGTTGCAAGTGTGAAGGTGGCATTTAAAAGAAAATCATATTTCAGTGCAAGAATTTTAAAGAGTTAACTAAGACAGAGAGGGGCAAGGTGGTGTAGGTAGGGATATAGGGAGTCCAGAATGCATGGGCAGGAAAAGGCAGTGGGCTTGAGCAAGGTCCTGAGAGGCAATGGGATGCAACTGGTGGATGGGGGTAATATCAGGGGTAGAGGATTAAGAGAAAAAATGGGGGGGGGGGGGATCATATGGGTTCTCTTCTTCAACCCCAGACTACAGCATGCTTGCAGCTATTGAACAGGATACTAAAATCCAAGAAAGTTGCAATGGTACTGCACTGCAGTCATCTCAAATGATATTGCAAGTATCTAGCTTCTATAAATTGCTTGCTTTTTTAAATGTATCATAAAATTGTAAAATTCCCCAGAAAAAAAATACTAATATTAATGATGCCCGGTGCTCCTTACCTGATCCTATACAGAGAGCTGCCAGCAGTAGGATACTTGTGTGGGGTGCCATTGTAAGCTGGAGGAAGCTTTTGAGCGTGGCTTTCCAAGACTCATGCCTTAAATATATATATACCCTGCACCCCCCCACTCTCTCATATTGGCATACCAGTGAATCCTGTGAATCCAGTGAATCCTGCTCCTGTGACACCTTGGTATGCCGACCTAAAGAAAGCAGAGAAAAGGAACTCACAATATTTCTGTTATTTCTTTTGTGATTTGCCTGGGGATGTCCTCAAATTGTTGCATCCACCCTCTTATTGCCTTTAACAAAGGTTACATTCTCTAAAGAAGACATGAGTCTATCTTGTTGACTCAATAGAAAAAAATAAAACATACAGAGAGAAAATAGTCATGTATACAATTCTATACCCACAAATGATCCAGGGGAAGGCTGAAAACCCCAATAAGCACGATCAAATTTGCTCCAACGTTGGAAAGAAATCCTAATGCTAGTATCCGGTTATATTTTGCGCATTCAGGAATGCATCCAGTTCTTTTGTTTTTAACAATCTACTGAGTTGGCCCAGAACTAGTCCTTGAGGGAGTCTATTGCTCATTTTCACAGCTATTACTGTGAAGAAGACTTTCCATATGTGGATGTTACATCTCTTTTTCCTGTAGATGTAAAGAGTGTCACATTGTCCTCTGGAATGACCTGTAAGTGAATAACTCCACCTATTATATGGACCACTCGTGTATTTTGATCATATCTCCCTTAATCGCCTCAATTCTCTCTTAAGAGAGAATTTAATTCAGTTCAGCTAATCTTTCCTCATAGCTCCTCCATGACTCTTATCAATTTGGTTAAACTTCTCTTCACATGCCTTTACAATAATTTTAAGTCTATGATCTACCAGAAAACCCAGATGCTTCTCCACCATTGACTTCCCCAGTTGTACTCCCCGTAATATGTATGATGTATGCATGTCCTTAAATGCTTAACTTTACATTTATCGACATTAAACCTCATTTGCCATATAGTTGCCCAATTAAATAGAGCATTGAGGTTGGTTTGTAAGTTGGAGACATCCTGTAAGGACTTTTTCCACTGCATAGCTTGGTGCCGTCTACAAACACTGAAATATGTCCAAGTCCACAGGTACTGTTAGGAAAAGACTAGCCTGTTGAAGTCAGGCCCCTTTTCAAGACCTTTCTGCCGTTTTTGCACATTCGTGCGCGCTCCCGCGCGTTCACGCGCGCTTACGTGCACTCCCTATTTAAGCCTCCTGCACCTGTCAGCAGGTGCTGTCCATTCTACAGTGTTGGAGTACCTGTGAGCATCAGCTCTGTTCCTGTATCCTGTTCCTGTGTTTGTCCCTGTTTCCTCCGACCCGGCTTGCTCTGACCCGCTGATTGTCTGCCTGCACTGACCCCGGCTATCCACAACCATCCGTTTGCCTAACCCCTCTGTACTTTGCCGCCAGTCTGTCAACGAACCCTGCTTGAACTTTGACCACTCTTTGCCTGACCCTTTTGTACCGCACCGCCCGCCAGTTGCCGACTCAGCCTGCACGACCATCTGTTTGCCTGCACGACCATCTGGAGCCTGACATCACCACCAGTGACCATCCAGCCCTCGTGCCATCCCGCACTCCAGGACTTGCTGTTTACACTACCAGGGGTTCCCCGAATCGGGTGTGTAAGAGCAGTTGTTCCCTGCATAAGACAGACTCCACCACCAGGACCGTGACAGTAACGGACAGCCAAGTCCGAGTCTGCACAGGGAACACCCTCACCCATGGACGAGCTATGCATCCACTTGGCCGGGCTCACGCAAGCTGTGAAAAACCCACAGGAAGGCTATACCCGGCTGGAGGGAAAAGTATGGGAGATGCGTGAGCTCTCCGCCCCCTCTGCATCAGGAGGAGGAGCGGCCACAGCCCGCACCATTGTGGTGCTTCCATCTGAACCCAAGGTCCCCTTGCCTGACAAGTTTGCGGGGGATTGGAGTAAGTTCAGGTCCTTCCGCAGTGCATGTGAACTCTACTTCGGGTTACAGCCACGCACCTTCTCCTTGGAGCCTGGTGATCTCTCTATTGCAGGGGGAGCCCCAGACCTGGGCCCACCGACTCTGAGAACAGCGAGCACCCGAAGTACTGACTTTGAAAGATTTCTTTTACGCCATGGCCTGATTATATCAGGACCCTCACCTTACAGCCACCGCTGAGGCCACCCTGCATGCCCTGCAGCAGGGCCGGCGTACTGCAGAAGACTATGTGGCCGAGTTCAGGCGCTGGAGTGCCGACACCGCCTGGAATGATGCGGCACTCTGTTATCAATTCCGTCTAGGCCTATCGGAACCACTTAAGGATGAGCTTGCCTGTATTGGGGTGTCTGCAACCCTGGAGGCCCTGATAAACTTGGCCTTTCAAATCGACCGGAGGCCCAGGGAACGCCGGGCAGAGCGTGCTGCTGGTACAGCCACCGCTCCACGTCTGACCTGGATGATGCCCCGGGTCCCTAGTCGTGTGGCTCCTGCACCAGCTCCAGTTACCTCTGCAGACCAACTACAAGCAGAACAAGGGAGGGAAACACTGCTCTAGACTTCGAAAGTTATGTTAAAATATGGAATATAGCAGCAACCAAAAAGTACCAACCATGTACCTTAATTCATTACCATTCATAAACAACTGGTCGAGCTAATAAAATTTTAACACATTGAATATACTAAAACATATGTTCACATGAGTGAGATATTATAGAGTCCATTAGAAGAGTCATGAACCAATCAATCAAGGTAAGACGTAAGCGCAAATAGCGCTGTGGCTGCACCCCAGCCCGGGCCCCAGACCTGGAGAATTGCAGGTGTGTGTGGTGAGACCTGCTTTGTGTTATCATCAAGTTATTGAACTGCCAATCACGGCTATCTTATGGTGGATTTCGGTGGTTTAGTCCGACATTCCTTTGGCATAACCAAGTTACACCCGCTCCATTGGGACCTCATAACTGCCGGAGATATCCCCAGGTGGGGACCTGGGCTGGGGTGCAGCCACAGCGCTATTTGTGCTTACGTCTGGTAAGCTGCTTATATACTTGAGGTGGAGGTGTCACTAATGATTTCACATCTATTACACGGTGATCTATCTATCAAGAATACCTATACCTTCATTGATTGGTTCATGACTCTTCTAATGGACTCTATATTATCTCACTCATGAGAACCTCTACAGACCAACCTGAACCCATGCAGATCGGCCTCCTGTGCCCATCTCTCACCCCAGAGGAGAGACAGCGGCTCCAGGCGTTAAACCTATACCTTTACTGTGGAGAGCCAGGGCACATGGTGAGGACTTGCCCTGCCAAAGTCGGTAAGTGGCACCATCCAAATAACCAGGATGTAGCACCTGTCAACCATAATGTGTCTCATTTGACTCTACTTATCTCTTTACTGTTGCCCGGAGGGAGTATCCAAGTTCCGGGATTCATTGATTCGGGGGCTTGTAGCTGCTAGACCAGGCCTTTACTATGCTACATCAGATGCCCCTGCGCCCCAAGGCGCACAAAATGACTGTTCGCCTGGCTGATGGGACGGCCATTAAATCTGGCCAGGTCGCCTTGGAAACCCATCCAATCCCGGTTTCTACTACCGAGGGACACCAGGAGCTACTAATACTTGATGTCATTGCTTCACCTCTGTTCCCCATCATCTTGAGGCTGCCTTGGCTCCGGGCACACAGCCCCAACATAAACTGGTCCTCGGGACATGTTCAGTTTCCGTCTCCCTATTGTGGCCAACACTGTCTGCTTCCTTCCCGAAATGTGGGCCCCTCACTCTTGAGCCTGGACTCTGATCCTGACCCGGAAACTCGTCAATTGGTACCCTCTGTGTATCATGAATACCTCGATGTCTTCAGTAAAAAAGTGGCGGATCAATTACCACCTCATCGAACTTATGACTGCCCCATAGAGCTACTGCCCGGGACCAAGGTCCCTTTCGGACACATCTATCCACTGTTTGATCCCATGTTGTTGGCCCTCAAGGCCTATCTAGATGAGAAGCTGGCCAAAGGAAGAAAAGAACCATACCCTGCGTCTGTGTATTGATTATAGAGAGCTGAACCGGATCACAGTTAAGAACCGCTACCCCTTCCGCTTGTTCCTGAACTTTTCCAAAGACTTGGATCGGCCACTGTGTTCACTAAACTGGATCTGCGAGGGGCCTACAACCTGATCCGCATCAGGGAGGGCGACGAGTGGAAGACCGCCTTTAGGACTCATTTCGGCCATTACGAGTATCTCGTCATGCCCTTCGGACTGTGCAATGCTCCAGCTACTTTGCAGCATCTAGTTAATGATGTGTTCCGCGACTACCTGGACATCTTCGTCATAATCTACCTAGATGACATTTTAATTTTCTCGTCCTCTCTGGAAGAACACCGCCAGCATGTCAGCCGTGTCCTCAGCCTGTTGCGGCAACACAGGCTCTATGCTAAAGCTGAGAAATGTGCCTTTAAGTGCTCAAGCATCCCCTTTCTTGGACTGATCCTATCTGTCACAGGGGTTACCATGGACCCACAGAAAGCTACCGCTATTTTGGTCTTGCCGGCACCTGTGGATAAGAAAGGGGTCGAACGATTTGTTGGGTTCGCTAACTTTTACAGACGGTTCATTAAGGGATTCTCGGCAATTATCGCACCCATCACCCAGCTTACAAAACAGGGGCATCAATTCCACTGGTCATCTGAGGCGCAAGATGCCTTCCGTGTCCTGAAGAACCTTTTCACCACAGCACCTATTCTGAAGCACCCGGATGCAGCCTTGCCTTATGTCCTGGAGGTGGATGCCTCGGAGACAGCTGTGGGAACGGTCCTTTCCCAGAGATGGGGAGCGAAGGCACTCCGCTCCTGAGAGGAATTATGATGTTGGGGACAGGGAGTTATTGGCCATCAAGGACGCGCTGGAGGAATGGCGATATGTACTGGAGGGTGCCCAGCATCCCATCCTGATATATACGGACCACAAAAATCTGGAATATCTCCGCACGGCCAAAAGACTCAGACCCCGTCAGGCCCGCTGGGTGCTGTTCTTTTCCAGATTTCAGTTTCACCTGACATATCGCCCAGGGGCTAAGAACAGTAAGCCCGATGCGCTGTCGCGTATGTATTCAGAACCTGGAACATCTGCTCCTCCAGACACCATCCTCCAAATCAGAAATTTCCTGCTCACTCAGGACGATTTGCTCTCACAGATCTGGAGGTCTTCTGCCTGCTCATCAGCATCACCTGGCCAAGGGCTGATCTGAAAGGATGGTCTCTGGTGGCACCATAACCGAATCTATGTCCCCAAGGAGCTACGTCCGGCGATTCTCAGATTTCATCATGACCACAAACTTGCTGGGCACTTTGGCACCCGGAAAACCATCAAACTGGTGCTACACCCCTTTTGGTGGCCACTGCTCTCTGAAGATTGTCTGGCCTATGTCCGCTCCTGCTCTGCTTGTGCCAGAAACAAGACGGACAAGACCAAGGCTTGGGGGTTCTTGAAACCTCTTCCCATACCTGACCAGCCTTGGTCAAAAATTTCAATGGATTTTATAGTAGAGCTACCCCCAGCCAAGGGGCACACCACAATCTTCATGGTTGTGGAAAGACTCACTAAATGGCACACTTCCTTCCGATGAAGGGCACCCCCACCACAAGAGAAACTTCGGAGATCTTTATTAAGGAGATTGTCCGGTTGCATGGTGTCCCAGAGAACATGGTCTCCGATCGGGGGGTTTAGTTCACTTCTCGGTTCTGGAAAGCTCTCTGTGCGGCTCTGGAAATTGACCTGTCCTTTTCTACTGCTTACCATCCACAAACCAACGGTCAGACCGAGAGGACAAACCAGACCTTGGAGCAAAACCTCCATTGTTTTTCCGTATACTCCCAAGACGATTGGTGCACGCTGCTTCCTTTGGCGGAATTCACCTACAATAATTCAGTACATTCCGCGACTAACCAATCACCCTTCTGGGCCAACTACGGATTCCACCCTACCATGCCTCACAGTCTGGCAGGCGAGAGTGCGGTACCAGCGGCACATGAAACGGTTTTTGAGGGCTAATTGGAAACTCTTGCAGGAAATGTTTGCCAAGTCGCAAGAACTTACTAAGGCAGCTTACGACAGGAAAAAACGGGGAGGGGGGGACTCAATTTCTTACCTGGTGACAAGACCTGGCTGTCAACAAAGAATTTGAAATTGTCCTGCCCGTCTAGGAAACTGGGCCCACGATTCATCGGCCCCCTTCTCGGTTAAAAGGAAGGTCAACCAGGTCTCCTACGAGCTTGAGCTCCCACCGTCGCTACGGATACACCCGGTGTTCCATGTGTCCTTGCTGAAACCGGTGGCCCCAGACCCCTTCCCCAATAGAGCTATAGCTCCCCCGGCCAATGTCATGGGCGATGGAGCAGAAGAGTTTGAGGTTGAAACAATACTCGACTGCAGGAAGAGGGGTGGTGGGGTCCAGTACTTGGTGAAGTGGGCTATGGGCCGGAAGAAAGCTTGTGGGAACCCGAAGCTAACCTTCATGCGAACGACTGCATTCAAACCTTTAAGGATAACAATCCTGCCAAGCTGGCCAAGTTGGGCATCCGGTGGCTGCCCCTTGGGGGGGGGGCAGTGTTAGGAAAAGACTGGCCTGTTGAAGTCAGGCCCCTTTTCAAGACCTTTTTGCCATTTTTGTGCATTCATGCACGTGCACTCCCGTGCATGCGCGCGTGCCAGAAACGGCGCCAAACGGCCCTATTTAAGCTTCCTGCACCTGTCAGCAGGTGCAGTCCCTGTGAGCATCAGCTCTGTACCTGTATCCTGTTCCTGTGTTTGTTCCTGTTTCCTTGATCCGACCTGGCTTGCTCTGACCCACTGATTGTCTGCCTGCACCGACCCCGGCTATCCACGACCATCCGTTTGCTTGACCCCTCTGTACTTTTCCTCCAGTCTGTTAACGAACCCTGCTTTACCTTTGACCACTCTTTGCCTGACCCTTTTGTACCGCAACGCCCGCCAGTTGCTGACTCAGCCTGCATGACCATCTGTTGCCTGCACGACCATCTGGAGCCTCACATCGCCACCAGTGACCATCCAGCCCTTGTGCCATCCCGCACTCTGGGACTTCCTGTTTACACTACCAGGGGTCCCCGAATGGGGTGTATAAGAGCGGTTGTTCCCTGCATAAGACAGACTCCACCACCAGGACCGTGACAGGTACTTTTACTCCCAAATTCTATTCTATTCTTATATAATTCATAAATATGTTAAAATATAAGGGACCCAACACTGAATCTTGGGGTACACCACTAGGCCATTCAGAATAAGAATCATTAACCACTACTCTCTGAATTTGGTCTTATAGCCAGTTTTCTATCCATTTACAAACTGAATTTTTTAAGCCTGTAGACTTTACCTTACACATTAGCCGCATGTGGGGAACTGTGTGAAATGCTTTTGCAAAATCCAAGTATACCACATCCACAGCTACCCCTCTATCCAAGTATACCACGTCCACAGCCAACCCTCTGTCCAAGTATACCACATCCACAGCCAGCCCTCTGTCCAAGTATTCCACAGCCACCCCTCTGACCAAGTATACCACGTCTACAGTCACCCCTCTGTCCAAGTATAGTATACCATGTGCACAGCCACCCCTCTGTCCAAATATACCACGTCCACAGCCACCCCTCTGTCCAAGTATACCATGTCCACAGACTCCCCTCTGTCCAAGTATACTACGTCCAAAGACACCTCTCTATCCAAGTATACCACGTCCACAGCTACCCCTCTGTCCAAGTATACCAGGTCCACAGACACCCCTCTGTCCAAGTTTACCAGATCCATCGACACCTCTTTGTCCAAGTATACCACGTCCACAGCCACTCCTCTGTCCAAGTATACCAGATCCACAGACACCCCTCTGTCCAGGTATACCACGTCCACAGCCGCCCCTCTGTCCAAGTATACCAGGTCCACAGACACCCCTTTGTCCAAGTATACCACATCCACAGACAACCCTCTGTCCAAGTATACCACATCCATGGCCACCCCTTTGTCCAAGTGTACCATGTCCACAGCCACTGCTTTGTCCAAGTATACCATGTCCAAAGACACCTCTCTGTCCAAGTATACCATGTCCACAGCCCCCCCCTCTGTCCAAGTATACTACGTCCAAAGACACCTCTAAGTCCTAGTATACCAGGTCCATAGCATCACCTCTGTCCAAGTATATCACGTCCACAGCCACTCCTCTGTCCAAGTATATCTGTTAGGGTCAGCATCTTCTGGCCGTCTTGGCCGCCTGTGCGTGTTTGCGCGCGCTCGTGCACGTTCATGCGCGACCGTGTGCGCCAATGACGCTAAACAGCCCATTTAAGAAAACTGCTCCCTGTAGCAGATGCTGTCGGTTCTACAGCGTTCCCGTGACCCCGTACCTTACTCTGAGAGACTTTTCCTGTGCCTGTGACCCCGGCTTTCCTTGGACTTTGCTGATTTCTGCCTGCCCTGACCCCCGGCCTGTCTACGACTACTCTCTCGCCTGATCCACCTGTACCTCGATGCCCGCACGTTGCCGACCCCGCCTGCACCTGACCACCCGCCTGCCTGCTATATTTGCATCGCCTAGCCAGCCAGTTGCAGACCCAGACCGCACGACTACTCTTCTGCTTAGCACGAGCTCTAGTGGACCACCACGCATCATCAAGTGATCCAGTCCAGTCCTTGTGCCCCCCTGTGCTCCTGAACTCACTGTTTGCACTATTAGGGATTCTCAAACCAGGGCCGCAAGAGAGGTGAACCCCTGCATAAGTCAGACTCGTCCGCCAGGTACGTGACAATATCACATCCACAGCCACCCCTTTGTCCAAGTATACCACATCCACAGCCACCCCTCTGTCCAAGTATACCACGTCCATAGCCTCTCTTTTGTTCAAGGTTTTGCTTACGCCTCATAAAAAGAAAGCAGATTTGTTTGACATCTTCTGTTTTTCATGAATCCATGCTGATTATTGTTAAAAATATCACTTTCTAGCAAACGCTCTTCTATATGATCCTTTATTAAACTCTCAAGCATCCTCTAAACCAGGGTTTCTCAACCAGGGTTCCTCCAGAGGTTACTAGGGGTTCCTTGAGCAATGGTTAATTTCTACCTCTCAGATAAATTCCCAATGACATCATTGATCTTTTTAGCTATCTGTAAGGGGGTAATTCTTCCCAATGACCACAAATGTAAGGAGCATTCTTCCCATTGACCATCAAACTAATGTATCATGAGTTGTCAATTTTTAAATTTTAGCAAGGGTTCCCCGAGACCAGAGAATTAGTTCAAGGGTTCCTCGATGTTGAAAAGGTTGAGAAAGGCTGCTCTAAACTATAGAAGTAAACTAACTGGTGTATAGTTACTTGGTTAAGACTTTGACCCCTTCTAACCACTTCAATACCGGACACTTTCACCCTCTTCTTGCCCAGGTCAATTTTCAGCTTTTAGAGCTTTTGCAGTTTGAATGACAATTGTACAGTCATGCAACCCTGTACTGAAACTATGTTTATACAATTTTGTTCACACAACTAGAGCTTTCTTTTGGTGGTATTTAATTGGTTCCCGACCGGCGCGTGTATATTTACTGCAGAGTGGCAGCGCCCCACAAATCACCATCTATAAACAGTGGCTCACGGGTGCACTCTCTTGCCCGCCACACTCTGCAGAAGTGCGGCCGCGACTCGGGCGGACTCTATCTCCACTGGTGAGCTGCAATTTGCCTGGCAGAGAGGAAAAATGGCAAACCGCGGATGTAAACACAGCGGTTCCTCGCTCTGTCAGGCGGCATGTCACTGGGATCAGTTAGACCTCTTATGCCCCTTGCAGCCCAGCCCCCACACAGTTAGAATACGCCTAGGGAACAGAGTTAACCCCTAGATCGCACCCTGCAGGTTAACATCTTCACTGCCAATGACATTTATACAGTAATCAATGGATATTTAAATTTCTGATCGCTGTATAAATGTCATTGGTCCCAAAAAAGTGTTGAAAATGTCTGACATGTCTGCTGCAATATCGGAGTGCCAATAAAAATTGCAGATTGCCGCCATTACTAGTAAAAAAAAAAATTTGTAAAAACGCCAGAAATGAATTCTCATGGTTTGTAAACGCAGCAGCTTTTGTGTAAACCAATCAATAAACGTCAATTGCGTTTTTTTTTTTTTTTACCAAAAATATGAGGAAGAATATAAATCGGCCAAAACCGATGAATACATTTGTTTTTTTTATATATATTTTTTTTGGATTTGTATTATAGGAAAAAGTAAGATATATTGGGTTTTTTTTGTGAAATTGTCGCAGAGGGGATCAGATACCACCAAAAGAAAGCTCTATTTGTGGGAAAAAAGACACAAATTTCGCTTGGGTACAACGTTGCACGACCGCGCAATTGTCAGTTAAAACGACGCAGTGCCGAAGCGCAAAGAGTGCTCTGGCCCTAACATGGGAAATCCTTCCGGTCCTTAAGCGGTTATCCACTTCAATACCGGATGTTTATACCCCCTTCCTGCCTAGACCAATTTTCAGTTTTCAGCGCTCTCACATTTGAATGACAATTACTCTCTCGTGCTACTCTGTTCCCAAACAAAATTTTTATGATTTTTTTCACACAAATAGAGCTTTCTTTTGGTGGTATTTAATAACCTCTGGGTTTTTTATTTTTTGCGACATAAGTAAAAAAACTGTGAAAATTTTGAAAAAAAAACACACTTTTTTATAGTTTCTATGATAACATTTTGCAAATAAGTCATTTTTGTTCATAAATTTGGGCCAAAACCTATATTGCTACCTATCTTTGGTAAAAAAATAACCATTTTCTCGCGCGGTGCCCGATCGTACGATTTTCGTTTCATCAGTACAGCTGTCGTTCAAAAATGCAATACAAATACACTGCACACATCACATCGCTTCCGATTTTTTATTCTGTCGTGCGAGAATTTTCGTGACTAAAATAAACTCTTCCGATTTGATCTGAGATTAGCATGCGAAAAAAAACGGACGATCTGTCGTCTGATTTTCGGATAGTGTGTACGGGGCATAAGTGTTTTACTTCACGCCATGGCAGATGCTCCACTCCTATTACCAGGCAGAGTGTTCTGCAGTTTTAAATGCATAAACGCATATATGTTTGCTATACATTTTTTACTAATTATGCTGTGATGGAATTAATATTGTTTACCCTGTATGGTACTTACCTTGCCTTCCACGACCTGGGAGGGTCAGTAAACAATTATTTCTGTACTACCCACTATTGCCTTACCCTTATTACCAAAAACGCATATATTTGCTATTCAATGCACGTTGTGATGTAATGAATCTGTTTATGATGCATGGCACTGCCTTGCTTTCCAGGATCTTGGAGGGCTGATAAACAATTACTTTTGTACAATGCACATTAGTCAGTGTCCTTCGATATCCTCATTTAAATTTCCAACCTCCTTTTTTCTCTATTCATTGAACCAGGGATGGAGACGCAGTTTCACCTGTGTCTCATTTAAAGTCCCAATTGCCTTGCTTTCCTCTAGTACACATTCTGCTACTCACCCAGAGTATGGCGATACCACATGTGTGAGACTTTTTCACAGCCTGGCCACATAGAGAGGTCCAACATGCAGGGAGCACGTCATACATTCAAGGAGAAGAATTTTTTACATCTAATTTCCTAACGACCTATTACACTTTTGAAGGCCCTGGAGCACCAGGACAATGGAATTACCCACAAAATGACCCCATTTTGGAAAGCAAACATCCCAACGTATGATCTATGAGGCATTATGAGCCTTTTGTACGATTTATTTTTTTCCACAAGTCTTCGGAAAACCTGGAAAGAAAATGAAAACGTATTTTTTTTCACAAAGTGGTCAATTTATATGATATTTTGAACACATGGCATGTATATACCAAAAATAACCCCCCAAAATATATTCTACTACTCTTCCCGAGTATGGTGATACCACATGTGTGAGACTTTTCAAACCCTGGCCACATAGAGGGGTCCAACATGCAGAGAGCACCGTCAGGCATTGTAGGAGCAGACATTTCACATCTAATTTCCTAACGACCTATTACACTTTTGAAGGTCCTGGAGCACCAGGACAATGGAATTACCAACAAAATGAC
This sequence comes from Glandirana rugosa, assembly GCA_018402905.1. Classification (NCBI taxonomy): domain Eukaryota; kingdom Metazoa; phylum Chordata; class Amphibia; order Anura; family Ranidae; genus Glandirana; species Glandirana rugosa. The sequence continues at coordinate 242,662 of BLSH010479359.1, read as the reverse complement.
CCTATTTTGGAAAGCAAACACCTCAACGTATATTTTATGAGGCATTATGAGTCTTTGGAATGGTTCATTTTTTAAAACAAGTCTTCGAAAAATGTGGGAAAAAAATGAAAACGCTTTTATTTTTACACAAAGTGGTCAATTTATGAGATATTTCTAACACCTAGCATGCACATAGAAAAAATGAACCCCCAAAATATATTCTGCTACTCGTCCTGAGTATGGCAATACCACATTTGTGAGACTTTTTCACACCCTGGCCACATACAGAGGCCAAACATGCAGGGAGCACCGTCAGGCTTTCTAGGAGCATAAATTACACATAAAATTTCTTTCATACCTATTGCACTTTTGAAGGCCCTGGAGCACCAAGACAGTGGAATTACCCCCAAAATTACCCCATTTTGGAAAGCAAACACCGAGGTATATTCTATGAGGCTGCAGATAGGTACTCAGGTATTCTGATGGGCTGCAGATAGGTACTCAGGTATTCTGATGGACTGCAGATAGATACTCGGGTACTTGGATGGGCTGGAGACAGGTACTTGGGTAATCTGAAGGGTTGGTAAAAGGTACTTGGGTACTCTTATGGAATGCAGATAGGTACTTGGTCACTCAGATGGGTTGGTGACAGGTACTCGGGTAGTCTGAAGGGCAGGTGACAGGTACTCGGGTACTCCTATGGGCTGGTGACAGGTACTTGGGTACTCAGATGGGCAGGTGACAGGTACTCGGGTACTCTGATGGGCTGGTGACAGGTACTCGGGTACTCAGATGGGCAGGTGACAGGTACTCGGGTACTCAGATGGGATGGTGACAGGTACTCGGATACTCAGATGGGTTGGTGACAGGTACTCGGGTACTCAGATGGGCTGGTGACAGGTACTCGGGTACTCTGATGGGCTGGTGACAGGTACTCGGGTACTCTGATGGGTTGGTGACAGGTACTCGGGTACTCTGATGGGTTGGTGACAGGCACTCGGGTACTCTGATGCTCTGATGGGCTGTGACAGGTACTCGGGTACTTTGATGGGCAGGTGACAGGTACTTGAGTATTTTGATGGGTTGGTGACAGGTACTCGGGTACTCTGATGGGCTGGTGACAGGTACTTGGTTACTTTGATGGGCTGGTGACAGGTACTGGGGTACTCTGAAGGGCTGGTAACAGGTACTCGTATACTCTGATGGGTTAGTGACAGGTACTCCAGTACTCTGATGGGCTGGGGACAGGTACTTGGGTACTCTGATGGGTTGGTGATACCATGACAGGTACTCGGGTACTCAGATGGTCTGGTGACAGGTACTCGGGTACTCAGATGGGTTGGTGACAGGTACTCGGGTACTCAGATGGGCTGGTGACAGGTACCCGGGTACTCAGATGGGTTGGTGACAGGTACTTGGGTACTGTGATGGGCTGGTGACAGATACTTGGGTACTCAGATGGGTTGGTGACAGGTACTCGGGTACTTTGATGGACAGGTGACAGGTACTCGGGTACTTTGATGGACAGGTGACAGGAACTCTGATGGGCTGTGACAGGTACTTTGATGGAGTGGTGACAGGTCCTCTTTATTGGGGGGGTGATCAGTGTGCTTGGTGTACACAGTAGGAAGTAACAAACTGTTACCGCAATCTCCCTCTCACACACGATCGGTATGTGAGAGGGAAAATCTGGTAACAGCTCGTTACTGCGGCTTGTTTACATCACATGACCAGCTGCGATTGAGACAGTCGGTCACATGGTAAAGAGCCCATTACATAGTTACATAGTCAGTGAGGTTGAAAAAAGACACAAGTCCATCAAGTCCAACCCATGTGTGTGCTTTTATGTCAGTATTACATTGTATATCCCTCAATGCTGTGGTCCCTTAGGTGTACATCTAATAGTTTTTTGAATTTATCTATACTACCAGCAGAAACCGCTGCTTGTGGAAGAGAATTCCACATCCTCCCTGCTCTTACCGTAAAGAAACCTCTACGCATTTTAAGGTTAAACCGCCTTTCTTCTATTTTTATTGAATGTCCACGTGTCTTTGTGTACTCCCTTGCGCTGAATAGTTTCGTCCCTATTGTGGGGTCACCAGTACAGTATTTGTGCATTGAAATCATCCCCTCTCAAGCGTCTCTTCTCCAGAGAGAATAAGTTCAGTGCTTGTAATCTTTCCTCATAACTTAGGTCCTCCAATCCCTTAATTAGCTTTGTTGCCCTTCTCTGAACCCTTTCCAATACCAGGACATCCTTCCTGAGGACCGGTGCCCAGAACTGGACGGCATATTCCAGGTGTGGCCTCACCAGAGACTTGTATAATGGGAGAATTATTGATTTATCCCTGGAGTTGATCCCTTTCTTGATGAATGCCAACACTTTGTTAGCTTTGCTTGCAGCAGCTTGGCATTGCATGCCACTGCTGAGCCTGTTCTCTACTAGGACCTCTATGTCTTTTTCCATCCTAGATTCCCCCAGAGGCTCTCCCCCTAGTGAGTAGTTTGCATTCCTGTTCTTGGTACCCAAATGCATTATCTTACATTTTTCTATGTTAAATCTCATTTGCCACTTGTCTGCCCACCCCATTAATTTATTCAGATATTCTTGAAGGGTTTCCACATCCTGTGGAGAATCTCTTACCCTGCTTAGCTTGGTATCATCCGCAAATATTGAGATTAAGCTCTTCACCCCGTCCTCCAAATCGTTTGTGAATATATTGAATAGGATTGGTCCCAGGACAGAGCCCTGGGGAACCCCACTTTCTACACCAGACCATTCTGAGTATTTATCATCACCCTCTGGACTCGCCCTTGTAGCCAGTTTTCAATCCAGGTACTCACCCTTTGATCCATGTTGAGGGACCTTAGTTTGTACAGTAAACGTTTATGGGGAACTGTATCAAATGCCTTTGCAAAATCCAGATACACCACGTCTACAGGCCTTCCTTTATCTAGATGGCAGCTCACCTCCTCATAGAAGGTTAACAGATTGGTTTGGCAAGAACGATTCTTCATGAAACCATGTTGATTACTACTAATGATACCGTTCTCGTTACAATAATCTTGTATATAATCCCTTATTATTCCCTCCAAGAGCTTGCAAATTATTTATGTTAAGCTAACTAGTCTGTAGTTCCCAGGGATATATCTTGGTCCTTTTTTATATATTGGTACTACATTGGCTTTCCTCCAGTCAGCTGGTATCATACCAGTCAGAAAACTGCTCTTAAAGATTAGGTACAAGGGTCTGGCAATAACTTGGCTAAGTTCTTTAAGGACCCTCGGGTGTAAGCCATCTGGGCCCGGTGACTTATTGTTGTTCCGTTTTTCTTAACCCTTCTTTTTTTAGTTCAGTTTTTCAAGCCTATTCCTGAATTTATCCTCAGTCAGCCATGAGGGTGCTTCCTGTGATGTGTCGTGAGGATCAGCATTGTAGTTCTGAATAATTGAGCCCCCGTTTCCTTTGTGAATACTGAGGAGAAAAATGAGTTTAACACCTTTGCCATTTCTCCATCCTCTGTAACCAGATTTCCTTCCTCATTCTTTATGGGGCCAATATGATCTGACCTCCCTCTCTTGCTGTTTATATACTTAAATAATTTCTTGGGATTCCTTTTACTCTCCTCAGCTATGTGTCTTTCATGTTCTACCTTAACTGCTCTGATTGCACCTTTGCATTCCTTATTGCGTGTTTTATAGATATGAAAATCTGACTGAGACCCCTCCTCCTTGTATTTTTTGAAGGCCTTCTCCTTTACTTTTATGTGTGCCTTTATGTCGGAGTTAAGCCATCCTGGTCTTTGATTAGCTCTTTTAAACGTATTTCCTTTTGGGATACACTGGCTAATACCTTTGTTTAGTGTGTTCTTGAAGCACTCCCATTCTTCCTCCGCGTTCATTGTTCCTAGAATTTTATCCCATTTAACATCTTCCAGCTAGGAGCGTAGTTTATGGAAGTTGGCTCTTTTAAAATTCAGTGTCTTTGTATTCCCCTTGTGTTTCCTATTTGTGTAATTTATACTAAAACGAATTGACCTGTGATCGCTATTTCCTAGATTGCCCCTTACTTCCACGTCTGTGATCAGGTCTGTGTTATTAGCAATCAGAAGGTCTAATGATGTTTTTTCTCTTGTTGGTGCATATAACATCTGACCCATGAAATTGTCCTGCAGGACATTTAGGAAATGGTGAGCCTTAGCTGAACGTGCAGTACCTTCCTCCCAGTCAATATCTGGGTGGGTAATTAAAATCCCCCATTATAATAACACTTCCCATCCTAGCCGCTATTCCAACTTGCAATAGGAGGTCCGCCTCTCCCTCCTCCCTCTGATTAGGGGGCCTATAGCATATTGCCAGTAATACTTTCCCCCTGGCATCTTACCTTTGTAACTCTACCCATAAGGCTTCAACTTCCTCCCCAGAACCACTAGTAATGTTATCTCTCACATAAATTTTTGTGTCATTTCTTATATACAGGCATACCCCTCCCCCTTTTTTACCCTCCCTATCCCTGCGATATAGGGAATACCCCTGAATGGTAGCCACCCAGTCATGAGAGCTGTTGAACCAAGTCTCTGAAATTCCCACAAAGTCTAATTCTTCCTCGTACAATAGCAGCTCTAGTTCTCCCATCTTGTCTGCCAGACTCCTGGCATTAGTGAATAAGCCACGTAGTTTCATCTGGACGCCTACTGCTTCCTTGCTGGGTATTCCTCATTTGCATGTAGGACTTGTTACACTACTTGCCTCGGGTTTAAATTCTTTATTCGGCCTACCACTCCTTCCCCCAATACTACCCGCTGGACTCTGTTCCCCTCTGGCTATTACTGAGTCTATTATATTGGCTCTTTACACTGATCGGAGCTGGGTGTCTGCCCCGCCACGAGTGGCGTGCATGGTGTTGTCAGTAGTGACCGGCTGTGTTTGGACACAGCCGGTCACGTGGTAAAGAGCCAAATCTATTCGCTCTTTACCCCGATCGGGAGGGGACACGACCCCCAGGGACACAATCGATCTGCGATCGCCACGCTTTTTTTTTTCTTTTTGCTAAATAAACGAAAAAAGACTAAAAATTTGGAAAGAAAAATGCGGGTTTTTTAAATTTCTGGGATAACATTTTGCAAATAAATAATCTTTCTTCATAAATTTAGTCCAAAATATATTCTGCTACATTTCTATGGTGAAAATAACCCAAATCAGTGTATATTATTTAGTCTGTAGGAAAGTTATAGAGTTCACAAACTATGGGATATATCTGAAAATTGATCATTCCTGATATACTGATGGCCGATCTCATTTCTTGAGGCCATGAAATGTCATAACAGTACAAATACCCCCCAAATGACCCCTTTTTGGAAAGTGGGCAGTCTAAGGTATTTAGCAAAGAGGCATGGCAAGTATTTTGAAGTTGTAAATTTTTTTTCACAATTTTGTTAAATTTTTTTACATACTGTCAGCACAGTGTCATCATATAACTGGTGTGGTGGTGATCAGGGACACTGAATGGTGACAGTATGTAAAAAAATAATAATAATAATTTTTTTCAATGTTTTAAATATTTTTTTTTCTTTTTTTTATTACATCTTGTTTCTTTTTTTTTACAATTCTTTTTTTTTTACATACAGTGACCAGAGCAAATAATTGTTATAGTTAAAAATATCTGTTGATGTTTTATACTTATTTTGAATAATTTTGGAATCTTTAAGCCCCAGATGGATTTCCCACCTTAGGACCAGAGCACTTTTTGCGATTCGGCACTTTAACTGACAATTGCGCGGTCGTGCAACGCTGTGCCCAAACTAAATTTGTGTCCTTTTTTTCTCACAAATAGAGATTTCTTTTGGTGGTATTTGATCACCTCTGCGTCATTCCTGATCACTGCTATAAACAAAAAAAGAGCGACAATTTTGCAAAAAAAATATATATATTTCGAAAGGCTCGTACACACGGTCCGATGCTTGGTCAACTTTGGTCATCCAACAGCCTGTTGGCCGATAATCCGATCGCGTGTGCGCATGATTCTACAGCCGATTTCCAATCGTCGTCCACCAGAAGTTGGACGACGAGACTAGAAAACTTGTGTTGGCCAACAAGGAGTTGACCAATTGTTGGCTCGTGTGTAGAGTTGAGCGAACCCGAACTGGGATATTTTTAAAAAAGTTTGGGTTCAGGGTTTGGGTATTTTTTTGCGCCTGTTGAATAGCTGCAGGGCAGCCAATCAACAAGCGTTTCACTCGTTTGCCCTTAGAAGCCATCACAGCCATGCCTACTAATGGCATGGCTGTGATTGGCCAGTGCATCATGTGACCCAGCCTCTTTATAAGCTGGAGTCACGTAGTGCTGCATGTCACATGCTCTCAGACTAGTGTAGGGAGAGGATGCTGCCGCCGCTGTATGGGAAAGATTAGCGTTCTAAAATCATTTCATACTTAGTATAGGGAGAGGTTCCTGGTGCTGGTGTGAGGGACAGATTAGCGTTCTAAAATCATCTCATAGGGTGTAGGGAGAGGATCCTGCTGCGTCTACATTGCTGGTTTAACCATTTGCCGACCGCCAACCGCAGGTTGACGGCGACAAAGTGGTGCGATATCGCAAATCGCCGTCATCTGATGGCGACTGCGAGATCGCACACTGTGAGCGCACGCGCGCCGCCGGAGGCGTGCCCGCGTGCTCACTGTGTTTGGGGAGGGCCAGGGAGCGGGTGCGGTGGCTTCGATTGCCGCCGGCTACCCGCGATGCCCCCCCCCCCCCCGCAGTGAAAGAACAGAGGTCCGTGTAAGTAAACACGGACCTCCGTTCTGTGAGAGGGGGAAGGGCTGTGATCACAGCCTTCTTCTACACGGAAGCTGTGACCACTTCCCTTCCCCAGCTAGGACAGTCCCCCCACAGTTAGAACACGCCCAGGGAACACAGTTAACCCTTAGAGCGCCCCCTGCAGGTTAACCCCTTCACTGCCAATGGCATTTACACAGTAATCAGTGCATTTTTATAGCACTGATCGCTGTATAAATGCCAATGGTCCCAAAAAAGTGTCAAAATGGCCCAACATGTCCGCCCCAATATCGCAGTACCGCTAAAAATCGCAGATCGCCGCCATTACTAATAAAAAAATAAATAAATAAAAACCCCAAAAATAAATTCTCATCATCCGTAAATGCGGCCACTTTTGCGCAAACCAATCAATAAACGCCGATTGCGATTTTTTTATCGCAAATATGAGTAAGAATATAAATCGGCCAAAAACGGTGAAAAAAAATGTTTTTTTGTATTTTTTTTTTGGATTTGTATTTTAGCAAAAAGTAAGAAATTTGGGTTTTTTTGCAAAATTGTCGCTCTTCTTTTGTTTATAGCGGCGATCAGAAATGACGCAGCAATGATCAAATACCACCAAAAGAAAGCTCTGTTTGTGGGAAAAAAAGGACGCAAATTTCGTTTGGGTACAACGTCGCACGACCGCGCAATTGTCAGTTAAAACGACGCAGCGCCGAATCGCAAAAAGGGCTCTGGTCCTAAGGTGGGAAATCCTTCCGGGGCTGAAGTGGTTAAAAAAAAAAAAGAATAATCATTTTTTTTATTATATTAATAAATAGTGCTACATAGTACATTTGCACCTTGCTGTGCATTTCTTGCACAAAATTAAAAAGTGCGTTGACATTGCTGGTTTAAAAAATAATATAACTTTGTGCTAAATAGTACATTTGCGTCCAGAATGAGGAGAGCGTCAAATAAGGGACGTGGTCAAGGTGATGCTGGTACTGCTGGTGTTGGTGGTGTTGGTGAAGCTCCTGTTGCAAGGAGAGGTCGTGGTCGATCTGTGCCAGCTACACGCACACGTGAAACACCTTCCTCAGGTGCGAGTAGCCGACAGAACCTTCAACGTTATATGGTAGGCCCGAATGGTGCTCAACAAATGGTGAGGCAAGAACAAGTACAGGTGATAGTAGATTGGGTGGCTGACAATGCCTCCAGTTCCTTCACATTGTCTCCCTCCCGGTCCCTTGATGAAAGCTCAGAGTTGGCACCTGAACCCCATGGCCATCTATCTTTGACTTTTGATGACTCTGCTGGTGTGCATTCCATGGGTCATCCACATAGCCCTGCCGCAGAAGTGGAAGACATTGAGTGCACCGATGCCCAACCCCTTCTGTTTCAGGATGAGGACATGGAAACACCACCGCAGCACATTTCTGATGATGACGAAACACAGGTGCCAACTGCTGCAGCTTCCTACAGTGTGCAGACTGACAAGGAGGGCAGTGGTGAAGAGTGGGTGGAAGATGATGTGGCGGATGATGAGGTCCTAGACCCCAAATGGAATGAAGGTCATGTGAGTGACGTGTGGAGTTTGGAGGAAGAGGTGGTGGTCGCACAGAGGCACCAGCACAGCAAAAGATGAAGCAGGTTGCAAAAGCGGAGTGAGCGTCCCCTAGAGCGGTGTTTTTCAACTCCAGTCCTCAAGGCACACCAACAGGTCATGTTTTCAGGATTTCCCTCAGATGAAACAGCTGTGGTAATTACTAAGGCAGTGAAACTGATCAAATCACCTCTGCAAACTCATGGAAATCCTGAAAACATGACCTGTTGGTGTGCCATGAGGACTGGAGTTGAAAAACACTGCCATAGACAGTAGGCCTGCTACGACTCCCCGCACCCAGGGACCTAGCACACCAAAGGCAGCTCAAAGGCGTTCCCCCGCGTGGCAGTTCTTCAGACAATGTGCTGATGACAAGACACGAGTGGTTTGCAAGCTGTGCAATGAGAGCCTGAAGCGAGGCATAAATGTTCTAAACCTGAGCACAACCCCCATGACCAGGCATCTAAATTCAAGGCACAAGCTGCATTGGAATTATTACCTCAAAATCCAAGAAAGGTCTCGGGCTCCTCCTGCTTCCTCTTCTGCTGCTGCCTCGGCCTCTTCCTCCACCTCTACAGTGACAGCGTCACCTGCCACCCAGCAAACAGACGATATGACAGCAACGCCACCATGTCCGCCACCGTCCCCAAGCATGACCCGGGTAGACCTGATGCTTACCCCACATACCTGATTACCCCTTAATATAAATAAATAAAACCAACACACACTGTTTGGAGAAAATGGCCGTTAGGCCGTTTATTGACAGTATAGCAGACAAACGACCCACCGTCCACTGCGACAGTGACATCTCCACCTCCTTCTCCGGCTCCGTCGTCGTCTTCTCCTTCGTCCTCCTCGGGCTCTGGAAAGAACCTAAAACTCCATTATTAAGGTTACGTCGAACACGGAACTTAAATCTACGGACCAGTACCCCCAACACGAGTCCAAATCTTGTAAATACGGAGCGAAGTCCGAGAGTAACGTGTCGAACGTT
>BLSH010479359.1:217209-229386 GCA_018402905.1 Glandirana rugosa | reverse complement strand
TCCGCCCGCACCCGGTCCAAGTTAAAACGTTCCAAAGAAAGTAAAGAAAATATGTCTATATACTCACCTCGCCATATCCTGTCCCTTACCTCCTGTTTCAGGTGAGCCCCCAGGGGCCCTTCAAAACATACATAAACCTCACCCCTGGCGGCCTCCGAAATCCCCCCGGCCGCAGCCGGCCCCCCCTCCCCTGCCTGGGGGGAGATCTCTGGGGCGACCGCCCTAGCGGTGGGCGCAACCCACGCATCCGTGGGCCCGCCCAAGTTACCCACCGCCGGTGCTACCCCAGACGCAGCGGGCACAACCCCCGCTGCGGGAGGGAGAGAACCAGCTAATCTAGCCGCCAGGGCCGTCTTATCAACACCCAATAATAAACATAAGCTATCACACATGACAGACATGGAATGCGGTAAAGACTCACCAGGCTGCCCGGGCGGGGCCCCCACAGCCGCTGATCTGGACTCCACCGCCGCCGACACTTCCGCATCCGCGTCTTCTGAACTGGACCTTTCGCCCTCTGATCGAGGCGACGATCTCCCCTGACGTGGCGGATGACGTGATCCACTGGGGAGCCAGGCCGTTGCTCTTCCTCACGCCTCACCGAAGGCCTGCTCCCGCGACCCGACCATCTCCTCTTGGTGGTAGACTCACCCCGGCCGCGCCCGACATCCTCTTCTGGCCCGGCCGCACTGCGCGTGCGTCGTGCGGAAGTGCCTGCCGCTCCCCCCGACTGACAGGCACCACCGTTACCGCTTCCACGCCGAGTCGGCCCCCTGGCCGGGACCTCGCCAGACGGGGCCACTGTGATCAGGTCACTCCCTCGTCGCCCAGGCGGGGCGGGGGATCGGGACACCGCCCTGCCCCGCCTGGCGGAGCTGCGCCTGGGAAGGGGATTCCTCCTGGAGGACCGGCCCGCTGCAGGCTGGGGAGACTGAGCCGGTCCTTCCAGAGGGTCCGCTACCGGGCTCCCGGGGTGGCGCCTCGCTCCCGGGGAGGCGGCCGGGCTGTACCGCTCCGGCGGCCGCGACCGCCGAGCGCGTGCCGGTGCTCGCCCCCCGTCGTCCGACACGTCCATCCCCATCTCCTGCAAACGATCCTGCAGCCAGCCCGCGCCCCTTTGCGCTGCGGCCGCGCGAAGCTGACGCAACATGTCTTCTACCTCCATGAGGCCTAGTCAGAACAGCAGACAGCGCAGGTACTCACAGCCTCTCGATTCTCTTCCTCTCCCGCTCTGCCCTGGGAGCCCACGCCCTGCTTATAAATACCTGACCCGCCCCTTTTGTGTGATACCTTCCTCCCTTGTTCCTTAACCCCTTGAGCGCCCAGGGCACCCTGTCATGTGGACCCTGCGCTATTTCTTGCTCTCTTTGCTGCGGGTCCCTCTTTTCCACACGGTCCCATGGAAGCTTACAGCTGTCCATCTCCCAAACCCTGGAGAGAAAGAGGAAGTACCCCCCTACCCTGCCCTGAATGCCAGCATTTCAAAATTCCTGGCCTTTGAAATGCTGTCATTCCGTCTGGTGGACACGGACAGTTTTAAAAACCTGATGGCGGTGGCTGTCCCACAGTACGTGGTTCCCAGCGGCCACTACTTTTCCAGGCGAGCCATCCCTTCTCTGCACAAACAAGTCGGGGACAAGATCAGGTGTGCACTGCGCAACGCCATCAGTGGCAAGGTCCACATAACCACTGATACATGGACCAGTAAGCACGGGCAGGGACGCTATATCTCGCTAACTGCACACTGGGCAAATGTAGTGGCGGGTGGGCCTGAGCTGGCTAGCTGTTTGGCGCATGTCATTCCACCACCGAGGATTGCAGGGCATTTCTCTTTGCCTCCTGTGGCCTCCTCCTCCTACTGCGCTTCCTCCTCCTCTACCATCTCCTCATCCGGTCAGCGTAACACCTTCGCCACCAACTTCAGCACATCCAGGGGGAAACGACAGCAGGTTGTTTTAAAACTGATATGTTTGGGGGATAAACCCCACACTGTGCAGGAGCTGTGGACGGGCATTGAATAACAGACCGATGAGTGGTTGTTGCCACTGAGCCTCAAGCCCGGCCCGGTGGTGTGCGACAATGGCCGAAATCTCGTAGCAGCTCTGGGCCTAGCACATCCCTTGCCTGGCGCATGTGCTGAATTTGGTGGTGCAGAAATTTCTAAAAAAACTACCCGGATATGTCAGAGCTGCTGCACAAAGTGCGGGCCGTCTGTGCGCACTTTCGGCTTTCTCACCCTGCTGCTGCTCGCCTGTCAGCGCTGCAGCGGAACTCGGCCTTCCCGCTCACCGCCTCATATGCGACGTGCCCACAAGGTGAAACTCCACCTTGCACATGCTGTGGAGACTGTGCGAGCAGCAGCAGACAATAGTGGAGTTTCAGCTGCAGCTGCACGGGTCAGTTGCTCTGCGGAACAGCACCACTTCACCACCAACGAGTGGGCCTCCATGCGAGACCTTTGTACCATATTGCGGTGTTTCGAGTACTCCACCAACATGGCCAGTGCCGATGACGCTGTTCTCAGCGTTACTATACCACTTCTATGTCTCCTTGAAAAAACACTTCGGGCAATGATGGAAGAGGATGTGGCACAGGAGGAAGAGGAGGAGGAAGAGGGGTCATTTCCACGGTTATCAGGCCAGTCATTCACAAGTGGCTCGGAGGGTGGGTTGCTGCACCAGCATAGGCCAGGTAAAAAATTTTCAAGCCAGGGCACAGTTCTGGAGGATGAGGAGGACGAGGAGGAGGAGTAACTGTGTTCACAGCAGGGTGGCACCCAATGCAGCTCATGCGCATCACTGGAGCATGGCTCGAGGGATACAGAGGACACAGATGATATACCTCCCACAGAGGACAGCTTGTCTTTGCCTCTGGGCAGCCTGGCACACATGAGTGACTAGATGCTGCAATGCCTGTGCAACGACAGCCGAGTTGCCCACATTGTAACTTCTTCTGATTACTGGGTGGCCACCCTGCTGGATCCCCATTACAAGGACAACGTGCCGTCCTTAATTCCCTCACATGATCGGAAGATGGGCGACTACCAGCGCACGCTGGTAGACGTGCTGCTGAGGCCATTCCCAAATGACACCGGGGGCTCAGTGGAAGCACAAGGCGAAGGCAGAGGAGGAGGAAGAGGTCACCAACGCAGCTGTGGCACCGCCAGCACCTCAGAAGGCAGGGTTAGCATGGCCGAAATGTGGAAAAGCTTTGTCAGCAGCCCGCCACAACAAACAGCACAACCAGCCAATAGACAACGTCTTAGCAGGAGGCAGCATTTCAGCAACATGGTGGAACAGTATGTGTGCATACGCCTACACGTACTGACTGATGGGTCTGCCCCATTCAACTTCTGGGTCTCCAAATTGGGCACATGGCCTGAGCTTGCCCTTGATGCCTTGGAGGTGCTGGCCTGCCCTGCAGCCAGTGTATTGTCTGAACTTGTGTTTAGCACGGCAGGGGGCGTTATCACAGACAAGAGCATCTGCCTGTCCACAGCCAACGTGGACAAGCTAATGTTTAATAAAATGAACCAGGCATGGATCCCACAAGACTTGTCTGTACCTTGTGCAGAATAGACATTTAGACCGGCCTCACACAGCCATTGGCATACTTTTTTTTTTTTAATATGTCTCAATATTTTGGGGGCTACCCCAATTAGAAATAAAAACCCAAACAAACAAAAAACAGTATTGGCTACCTCCTCCTCCTCCTCCACCGCCACTTCCACCTACACTGCCACGGTCACCGCCTCCTCAACCTCCCACTCCACATCCACCTCCTCCTCCATTTTTTATTTTTTTGTATGTAATTTTAAGTTATTTCCCTATCCACATTTGTTTGCGGGGCACTTGTCCTACTCTTATCCCAATTTTGCTTCCTTTTGCAGCCCTCTAGCCCTTTTCAGGACTTTTTTAGAGCCATTTTTATGCCCAAAAGATCGGGTCACCATTGACTTCAATGGGTTTCACGAAGTTAGGCCGAACCCACCTAACCCGAACATCCAGGGGTTCGCTCAACTCTACTCGTGTGTACAGAAGTTGACCAACAAAAATTTGGAAGTGCAAACACAGATGCTCGGAATCCAGGGAACACGTCACTGCGTTCGGCTTTGTTGGCTGATTACTTGCTTCACGTTAGTACACTAGACCAAGTCGCCGTCGCCCAATTTGGGAAAAAGTTGGACGTTCGGTATGAGGCTTTACTTTTTGCTAAAATACATATCAAAAAATTGTTTATCGGTTTTGGTCAATTTATATTCTTCGTCATGTTTCTGGTAAAAAAAAAATCGCAATCGGCGTTTATTGATTGGTTTTCACAACAGTTGCCGCGTTTACAAACCATGAGAATTCATTTCTGGTGTTTGTACAATTTTTTTTTTTTTTTTTACTAGTAATGGCGGCGATCTGCAATTTTTATTGGGACTGTGATATTGCGGCGGACATGTCGGACATTTCTGACACTTTTTTGGGACCAATGACATTTATACAGCGATCAGAAATGTAAATATCCACTGATTACTGTATAAATGTCATTGGCAGTGAGGGGGTTAACCTGCAGGGGGAGATCTAGGGGTTATCTGTGTTCTAACTGTGAGGGGGCTGGGCTGCCAGGGGCACCAGAGATCTAACTGAGTACAGGGATCAGTAGATCTCTGACATGCCGCCTGTCAGAACAGGGAACCGCTGTGTTAATATCGGCGGTTCCCCGTTCTGGCTCTGTCACAGGGCATCGCAAGTCACCGGCGGACATCGCGTCCGACTGACCCACGACGCTGCTCAGGGAGCGTGCCACAGGCAGGAGCGTGCCCTAGCCATCGTGCACGCGAGTGAGGACTATAAGCGGCGATACGCGGGATAGAGCCACACTGTCACCGCTTATAGGCGCTACGCGGTCGGCAAGCGGTTGAAGTCCTAACTAGTTTTTTTTCTGGTAGGATCTTGTTAATGCCCCCAAAAATATAGATTTGCTAAACAATTGCACAAATATAATGTAATATAAAAAATTGTCATCTACCATCTTTTTATTCTACGGTTCCCAAAATATATAATGCGTTGGGTATTTTACATCATTTCTTTCTTGACAAAAGAGCAGAGTTCTCTTTACATGCTGTACTTTTTCCTGACTATCACTAACATATCTAGGGTATGCCCCCTTTCGGGCACACTCTCGTCTACGGTCAGGGCACACCTCAGGCCATATTTTCGTATATCCAACCACAAATATAATAAAGGGTTTTAAAAACCACCTTTGTAATAATTCCTGTTATTATTTATTTATACATTGCAGAAGCAACACCGTGGTCAAGTAAATCCCAAGGATGAGTATATCAGGACGCGTAAAAGTCCCATTATAAAATCAGGCATGGTATATGTCTTAATCATTGTAGAATTTCGTTAAGAATAGAGAGTATAACAATCTCTCACCTGACCATTTGATGTCTTTATTGGCTTGACTAATTTCTAATGGCTTTTCATTCAAGTGCCATGTCAATGTCTCCATTATCATAGAAGGGAAAGTTCTACTTCTGAATTAGCTTTGATAAGTGCATGCGCCTAAGACTAGTAACATTTTTTTCTTGTTCAAACCTTTCATTACAGAATAAAGTAAGCATACAAAGGTAGAGGACAAATAAGAATTATCCACGAAAAAAAGGGGACAAAACAGGATGCACGTTGATGCCGTCCAATGACAGGGACGCCGCCCGTACAAGTTTAGGGTACGTGGAGAGGTACACACATGGGAACTGTTAAACAGCACAGTGCATATAATTGAGAATGGACACAGGTGTACAACAGAATAATATGACTGCATATTAGTAAAGTGTCAGAACCATTGAAAAATACCCTATGGCATAGGTGTGTGTGTACAGGGTTTGCCGGGTGTTCCTGGGCACACCCTGATCACCCTGTGCGATCTGATTCCCCCTGCTTCTTGGCGCCCGCTGTCTTCCCTATGCAGTGCTGCCAGCTTCCCTCCTCTCCTCTCCTGGTGGCTGCTGGGGGGGATGTTTAAGGATGGATGAATGAATGAACACAGTGAACGTTCACACCTGTGTTCATTCTTAACTGAAGCATAGTAAAATATGTGTACTATGCTCCAGTTTGTGAATGAACAGGAACCTCTCAGCAAAGAGCAGTTCCTATTCGTTCACTGTCCAGTGCAGCTGCAGAGAAAGGGACTGGGGTAGCTTTGTCCTCAGTGTCCCTTTCTCTCTGTTTAGACCCCTGATATTTCACCAAAGCCCCCCAATTGGGCTCTTAAAATTGTGAAAAAATAATACAAAATAATTTTGTAAAAAAGAATTTAAAAAAATAAAAATAAAAGCTACTGACACTGTGCACTGCTCTACTGACACCATCCACTGCCCTACTGACACCATCCACTGCTCTACTGACACCGTCCATTGCTCTACTGACACTGTGCACTGCTCTACTGACACCATCTACTGCTCTACTGACACCATCCACTGCTCTATTGACACCGTCCACTGCTCTACTGACACCGTCCACTGCTCTACTGACACCATCCACTGCTCTATTGACACCATCCACTGCTCTATTGACACCATCCACTGCTCTACTGACACCGTCCACTGCTCTACTGACACCGTCCACTGCCCTACTGACACTGTCCACTGCTCTACTGACACCTTCCACTGCCCTACTGACACCATCCACTGCCCTACTGACACATCCACTGCCCTACTGACACATCCACTGCCCTACTAACACCGTCCACTGCCCTACTGACACCATCCACTGCTCTACTTACACCATCCACTGCTCTATTGACACCATCCACTGCTCTATTGACACCGTCCACTGCTTTACTGACACCATCCACTGCTCTATTGACACCGTCCACTGCTCTACTGACACCATCCACTGCTCTACTGACACCGTCCACTGCTTTACTGACACCATCCACTGCTCTACTGACACCATCCACTGCTCTATTGACACCATCCACTGCTCTATTGACACCGTCCACTGCTTTACTGACACCATCCACTGCTCTATTGACACCGTCCACTGCTCTACTGACACCATCCACTGCTCTACTGACACCGTCCACTGCTTTACTGACACCACCCACTGCCCTACTGACACCGTCCACTGCCCTACTGACACCGTACACTACTCTACTGACACCGTCCACTGCTCTGCTAAAATACACATATGTGTGTTTGTGCTCTGGGCTGCAACAATGTAATAGGCTGCAGACACCAATACCCTATGGTAGTGATCTCCAAACTGTGGCCTGGGGTCCGGATGCGGCCCTTTGCTTGCTTTTATCAACCCTTGAGGCATTATTCCCCCAATGTTGTCTGCCACAGACACCAACAATGGGGCACTAATCCTCCCATTAACACCAATGATGGGGCACTAATCCTCCAATTGACACCAATGATGGGGCACTAATCCTCCCATTGACACCAATGATGGGGCACTATTCCTCCCATTGACACCAATGATGGGGCACTAATCCTCCCAATGACACCAATGATGGGACACTAATCCTCTGCCTAATATCGATCATGCAGCATTGTTTACTTCAACTGATGCTAGGACATTTCTTTCTCCTACTGGCTGTAAACTGGCCCTTTGTTTAGAAAGCTAGGGGACCCCTGCCCTATGGCATGAGACTCCAGGGAAAACTGACCTATTGCAAAGCAAAACATGGGGCACTAGGGACCCTAAAAATAAAAAGGAAGGGGAAAAGGGAGCAACTACCATGTGTAACATGTAACAATATATATCAGCGTGAGTGAATTCAACAATTAGAAATGTGTTTGTTCCAAAAATTTCCTTCCAACCTTGCACTTTGATTTGTTTTGCTTGCTTGGTCGAAAACCAATTGTCGAATCGTCCCTCTAACTGAACAAATGTTCTTAAAAGGACTATTTTCTAACAAAATTCTACAGGTGTAAGGCCATTTTTAGCACAAAAGACAACCAGCTGCAAGTGTGAAGGTGGCATGTTTTGCCAGATCTGCTGGTTGAATGCTGAAGAGTGGGACATTTTGAGTGAAGAGTGAAACAGTTTTTGATTTTGACTGCTGGTGTCTGCGGTTTTTTTTTAGGTTTTTTTGGGCTTTTTCTTTGCAACTTTCTATCACTTTTTAAATAGCTTTTTTTTCTTTCCTTCCTTCAGACTACTTAAGGGGAGTGGTTAATTGGTCACAGGTGATCCAGGTCCTATAAAACTCTCTGTAGAACTCATTTCTGAGCTTGCTCATCCTTGAGCTTGCTACCCTTTTTGTTTGCTGGACCTCTGACGACGTGGACCGTGAGTGGTGAATTAAAAACCAGAGTTTAAAACAGGAGATCATAACAGGAGTCTTCAAACCTGTAAGTAGCATCTGAAATTTCCTGTTATTAGTGTTGTTGTATCTGGGAAAATGTGTGCTAGCAAGATTGAAGGTTTTGTGCAGTCCAGGATGGATACCGCTGCGACAGATGTGAGCAGGTTGCCCTTCTGGAAGCTCGCATTAGAGATCTGGAGGAGCAAATTTCAATGCTGGGCAGAACTGTCAACCTTGAAAGGGGTCCTCTGCTCACTGAGCAGGTGTCTAGTAGGGTTAATGGGGAGGGTGGCGGGGTAAGTCAGGATTATAAGGTATGTAGATGGGTTAATACAGTTAGAGGGAGTGGTAGGGGCTCACAGAAAAGGCAGGCCAGCCCTGGGTTTGAGTACTCTAACAGATTTTGCCAAGTTGAGTGAAGATGTGGAGGTGGCAAACTCAGAGGTGGTAGCCCTAGATGTCACTGCTCCCCCTAAACAGCCGGGAGAGCAGCCCATCTAGTAGGGGTGGTGCACGTAGGCCTAGACAGTGGGTGGTAATTGGGGATTCTATAATTCGAAGGACTGATAGAATAATTTGTCACCAGGATCGCCTCAACCAAATGTTCTGCTGTCTCCCTGGTGCCAGGGTCGGCATGTGGTGGACATGGTTGATAAATTACTGGGAGGGGCTGGGCATGACCCAGCTGTCTTGGTCCACGTTGGAACCAATGACAGAATATATGGAAGGTGGAGGCTCCTTAAGAAACAATTTAAAGAATTAGGTTGCAAGTTGAAGGGAAGGACCTCCAAGGCAATATTCTCTGAAATATTGCCTGTGCCATGCGCAACACAGGAATGACAGGGGGAGATTAGAGCCCTGAATGCATGGCTAAAGACCTGGTGTAAGGAGGAGGGCTTTGGGTTTTTAGAGCACTGGTCTGACTTTTCATTGGGGTGCAACCTATATGCTAAAGATGGTTTGCACCTAAATGGAAGGGGGTCTGTTGTGCTGGGGGAGAGGTTTATGGGAAGGCTGGAGGAGTATTTAAACTAGGATTGAGGGGAGAGGGTGCATTTGATTATAATGGGGTAGTCAGATCAGACAGGGGTCAGCCCCTATTGATGGGGGGAGGGCTATGGAAGATGTTATGAAGGTTCCCATGTTACAATCAACCATTGGAAATGGTATTGTTTGTACTAAAATAAAAAAATAAGCAACATACATGTGCAAAATGTGACAGTGAATTAAAGTGTTTGTTCACCAATGCCAGGAGTCTGCCAAGCAAAATAGGTGAGTTGGAAGCTCTGGTGCATGAGGAGAACTATGATTTGATTGGTATAGCTGAATCTTGGCTTCATTCTTCACATGACTGGGCTATTAATATTCCTGGCTATGCTCTCTTTCGGAAAGACAGGGTAAAACGAAAGGGTGGGGGTGTCTGTCTCTATGTGAGAAGTGATCTCAAAGCGAGTGTGAATGAGGACCTAGTTGATGGAGAGTGTGATGAGTCTGAAGCATTATGGGTATAGATCTGCATATGGGTGTGCGCACTACAAAGGTTATCATTGGACTTTGTTATAGACCTCCCAGTGTTAAAGAGGAGGTGGAGACTCAGCTCCTTGCACAGATGGAAAGAGCTGCAAGGGCTGGGACAGTGATAATAATGGGGGATTTTAACTACCGGGAAATTAACTAAAGTAATGGCACTGCTGGGACAGTTACAGGGCAACAATTTATAAACCTATTACAGGACAATTTTTTGGTCCAGTTTACTGAGGCCCCAACTAGGAATGATGCTTTGCTGTACCTGGTAATCTCAAATAGGGCCGAACACACCCCGGTTCGGTTCGCACTAGAACATGCGAACAGACAAAACGTTTGCATGAACATTCGAACACCATTAAAGTCTATGGAACCTGAACATGAAAAATCAAAAGTGCTCATTTTAAAGGCTTATATGCAATGTTATTGCCCTAAAAAGTGTATGGGGACCCGGGTCCTGCCCTAGGGGAAATGTATCAATGAAAAAAAACGTTTTTAAATCAATCGTTTTTTCAGAAGCAGTGATTTTAATAATTATTATTATTATTATTGCTTAAAGTGAAAAAAAAAAAAGAAATTCCTTTAAATCTTGTGCCTGGGGGGTGTCCTTATTCTGTGTGTAAAAGGGCGCACCTCTGTGAGGTGTAGAACACAGCCAGAGTAAAATGACATTTCCATAGGAAAAATTGTGATTTAAAATTGCGGCTGTAATGTATTGCCGGTTGCGGGTAATATGCAAAAAATCGCTGAAAAAAAGTGCGTGGGGTTCCCCCGCCAGTCCAATCCAGGCTCTTCAGCTCTGGTTTGGATATTAAGGGGAACCTCGCATCAAATAAAAAAAATGTAGTCCCCCTAAAATCCAAACCAGACCCTTATTCGAGCATGCAGCACTGGCCGGTCAGGATGGGGGGGGGGGGGAGCGAGCACCCCCCCTCCTGAACTGTACCAGGCTACATGCCCTCAACATGGGGAGTATGGGTGCTTTGGGGATGGGGACAAAATCCTCTTCCCCACAAGCCTGGCTGGTGCTTGTGGGGGTCTGCTGGCGGGGGGGGCTTATCGGAATCTGGAAGCCCCCCTTAATAGGGGGCCCCTCCAGATCCCGCCCCCTTCCCTACATTGTACCCCTACCCATTTACCAAAAAAAAGTATAGTGGTACAAAAAACAAGAGGCAGTTTTTGACCTTTAGTCCTTTATTGTGTAAAATAGCTCTTTTCTTCTTTCTTCCTCCATCTTCTCCTGGCCCCGTCCTTCTTCTGCTTCTTCTTTCAGTCTTCTTGCTTCCTCTCTTCATCTTCAATCTTCATCTTCTTCTTCCTTCTTCTTTCATGGCCGCTGCTCTCCCCGCTGCTGCAGCCCGGCCCCTGCGCTTCTCCCAGAATGGGCGGTCTTCATAATGACACTTCTTTTATAAGTGGCGGGACCACCTGGTGACATAAATGGGTGACCCATCCCCTCTGACAGCACATGATGTCAGAAGGGGCTGGGTTCACTCGGTGGCATCACTGGATGGCCCGCCCCTTCTTATACAATAAGTGTCATTATGAAGACCGCCCATTCTGGGAGACAAACAGTGTTAAAAAAAATGTAAAAATAAATTTTAAAGCACCACAGTCCCCGCGAGCTTGTGCAGCAAAGAAAACGCACACGTAAGTCGTGCCCGCATATGAAAACGGTGTTCAAACCACACATATGAGGTATCGCCGCGATCGCCAGAGTTTGAGCAATAATTCTAGCAACAGACCTCCTCTGCACCTCTAACCTGGTAACCATTAAAAATTTTTAAAGCGTCGCCTTTAGAGATTTTTAAGTACCAGAGTTTTTCACCATTCCGCGAGTGTGCGCAATTTTCAACCATAATATGTATGGTATCTATTTACTCGGCGTAACATCCTCTTTCACAATATACAAAAAATTGGGCTGACTTGACTGGTTTATTTTTTAACTCAAAAAAAAAAAATTGCGCTTGAAAGACCACTGCGCAAATACCGTGTGACAAAAAGTATTGCAACTATTGCCATTTCTCTAGGGTGTTTGAAAAATATATATATAATGTCTGGGGGTTCTAAGTAATTTTCTATAAAAAAAAAAAAGATTTTAACTTGTAAACTACAAATGTAAAAAAGAGCACTGGGGGTTAAAGGGTTAAAAACTTTATAGATTTTAATACACCACCTCACGTGTACTATATACCGTATGTACACCTCCGAATGCACTATAATGCGCTGATATATAGTGTACACTCAATATGCTGTATGTGTGTGTGTGTGTGTATATATATATATACACACATATATATATATATATATATATATATATATATATATATATATATATATATAATA
>BLSH010479359.1:180843-198828 GCA_018402905.1 Glandirana rugosa | reverse complement strand
ATACAAGATTTGTAGTGTCTCCACGTGGGCAAATGTCCGTCGGGGGGGGGGGGGGGGGGGGGGGCCTTAGTCTGCCTGTAAACGGGTGCACCTCTGTGATGTTTAGAACATAGTAAAATTACATTTACAAAGGAAAATTTGTAATTCATTATCGCAGCTGTAATGTATTGAATATAAGGGGAAACCCGCGCCAAAATTTTAAAACAATTTGATGTGGAGTCCCCCCTAATATTCAAACCTGACCCTTATTCGAGCATGCAACCCCCCCTCCTGAACCGTACCAGGCTACATACCCTCAACATGGGGAGTATTGGTGCTTTGAGGCAGGGAGGGCTCTGCACCCCCCCACCCCAAAGCACCTTGTCCCCATGTTGATGGGCACAAGAGCCTCTTCCCCACAACTCTGGGCTGTGGTTGTGGGGGTCTGCGGGCGGGGGGCTTATCAGAATCTGGAAGCTCCCTTTAATAAGCTGACCCCCCCCCCATGGGAATTAGTATCAGGTACATCGTACCCCTACTACACCAAAAATAAAAAATAAAAGTAAGTGTCCCCCGTTGTAATCCATCGTCAATCATGGCGAGCGACGTACCCAAACTAAAAACCAAAACGAACAGCTCCTCCTCCATGGGAGGGCTCCTGCTGACTGAGCCCTCTTTGTTTTGACGTTTTATAGTGAAGGGTGGGGCCACCCGGTGACGTAATTGAGCGACGCGCCCCTCTGACTCACATGACGTCAGAAGGGGATGGGGTCACCCTTACGTCACCCGGTGGTCCCGTCCTGCACTGTAACTAAAACGCCAAAACAAAACCAGTGCGGAGGCAGCCCTTCCATAGAGGCGGAGCTGTGAGCGCTGTCTGCGGGCATTGACGGGCGGGCGATTATGGGGTGTTCGGCTACATCGAAGTAGTGCAGAGCACCCAATAATGGTCTAAATTCGGGGGATGGGCGAACGGTTCGGCCTGAGCCGAACATTTGCTGTTCGCTTGCTCCCCGAATTTTACACTCTTTATGTGTAGGTGCTCTATCTGTCTTCCACAGTTGTAAAATAAGTTTACGAGCCTGAAATTGGGCTCTATTAATCGCTACTTGCTGGAGCTCTGTAATTTGGAGATCATTCAAAATCCCTAATATACATCTAGCCGGTTCCAGGTGAATGGTAACCTGAAATGCCACGTTTATGGCATCTACTATTGCATTCCAGTACCGATGCAACTTGGGGCACCTCCATAAGAGGTGGACAAGGTCTCCCTCCGCCACTTTGCATCACGCACACATGGTGGACTGCAATAATCCCATTCGGTGTAGCCTAAGGGGAGTATAGTGGACCCTGAGTATGATAAAACATTGCGATAGCCTCTGGGCAGTGTTTAATGAGCTGTGGAGGACGGACTCAAGTGCATTGTCCCAAAGTTCCTCTTCCAGTGGACCTACATCCCCCTCCCATTTTTCCTTGGCATTGCTAGGGTAGCCCTCCAGATTTGAGGGTAGCAGCATAGCATAGCAGGTAGAGATGAAGCCCTTGGTGTCCACGACTGATTGCTCATACCTGAACACTGGCATGGGGGACAGGGACCAGTCTGTGGTCGAACCCTGGGCATGAATCGCATGTCTAAGTTGGAAATAATGAAACCTCATTGTGGGCGGGAGGTGGAAAACAGTGCTTAAGTCCTCAAAGGAACAGAGTACTCCGTTACGGAAAATTTGGCTTCCAATGTCCCGCACATGCGATCCTCAACAGTTCTTCATACCCAGGATTGTGCCATATGGGACTATAGCTCATAAAGCTTGTAACACACTGCAACGTACAAACTTTTGGCCAAACCTTCACCATTAGAGAGTAGGTGGGATACAGCCTATTTGATGAGCTCAAATTCGCAGTGTCCAGTGCTGCTGGAATATCTCTCCTGCTCATATGATGTTTCATAATGGAGTGGGCCAAAGGAGACAAGGATGGGCCAGTAAGTGAATCACTATCAAATGCCCCAAGAAGGTGTTGTAGCTGGGAGGCCAGATAGTATAGCCACGGATTGGGCAGGGCAACCTCCCCTCTATCCTTGGGCCTTTGAAGCTGCTCAAGTCTGATCCTTGGTGACTTATCTTTCCAAAGTAGGGTCCGGAACAACGTATTATCTAGTCTAAAGATGTGTAAAGGTATCACTACAGGGGCAAATATGTATTGGGTAAAGGAGCTGTGGCATAAGAACCATTTTTATAAGGTTGGCCCTTCCAATCAGAGACAGCCATAGCTTGTTCCAGACTACTATTTTAGCTTTAAATCTGTGCAGTAATGGTATTATATTAAGTTTACAGTACTCAGTAATAGTGGGAGAAATATGGATCCCTAAATATTTGAATTACTGGACCACTGGAACGGGGCAAAACGTGGACAGCAACGGGGAGACCTCATCATCGAGAGGGAGGAGAGCCTACTTCACCCAATTTATTATCAAGCCAGAGTGGCCCCCAAATGTGGTTATGACCACCATCATGCGTCTAAGAGCAGATTCCGTGTCCCCAAGAAAAAATAAAATATCGTCTACATAAAGTATTATTTTTTCCTTAAGCTCCTTATACTCAAAACCCACAATTCTATCATCCTCCCTCACTAGTGCCGCTAAGGGCTCAATGACAAGAGCGAATAACAGGGGAGACAGCGGGTGCCCTTGCTTCGTCCCCTTCCCAAATTTAAAAGCTGACGAGACCCTGCCCCCCTCCCATATGGCTGCCATCGGAGCATGGTAGAGAAGCTGGAGCCAAGAAATGAGTCTCACCAAATCCAAATTGTTGCAATGTCCACAACAAGTATGGCCATTCCACACTGTTGAATGCCTTATTGGCACCTAATGACAACAAGGCACGATGACCGGTATTGTCTGCCTGCATCTGCATATTGAGGTACACTCTTCTAATATTAATGGCTGTAGACTTCAAGGGCGTAAAGCCCGACTGATCGGGGTGAATAACTGTGGTAATGCATTTATTTAAACACGTGGCCAGAATTTTTGCCAGAATTTTCACATCTACCGGAAGCAGAGATATGGGCCTTTAATAGCCCAGGTCAGTAGGCGGCTTATCCTGTTTGCGTTGTGAGCTTTGGACATAGAGTCCAGTAAATATCCCTTTTGTTGTGCATCCCTATACACCTTCAGTAACTGGGGTGCAAGGATGTCAGAGTAAAGCTTATATACCTCTACTGGGATTACATCTTCTCCTGGGGGCTTTATAGTTCGGGAAAGAGGCAATAGCCATAACAATTTCCTCCTCAGTAATAGGAGCATCTAGTGCTCGTCTATTATTTTCTGACAGCTTAGGAAGATGAATTTGTGCAAGATACTGTGCTTGCATTTTAGTCTGATAGAGATCCTCATAAAACCACCCAATTTCAGCCAGGATAAGCTCCGGGCAGTTGGTCAGCCTTCCCGTAGCCAAATGTATAGCCGAAATAGGGGGGGTTGTCTGTTGGGCATTGGCACTCCTGGCTAATAACCTGCCCGTCTGCTCACCCTCCTCATGTTTTTTAAAGAAACGTCTTGTAGCTCCCTTAGGGCCCTCTGTGCCTCCACCCAGGCCTCTTGATTTGCAGGAGAGGGGTCTGCCACATACTGCCTCTCTGCCTGGTGAGCACACATAGACAGTTGTTTGCCATGCTCCTTAGTGGCATCTTGCACTGCTTTAATTGCCTCTATAAAGATTCCTCTTAGAAAGAGGCGCCAGTGACATTCCAAAGTTTAGCTGGCAAGCACACAGGAATGCCCCTGGGTACAAACTTAGGTGGCAAGGTAATGTACAAACTTTTTCCCTTTCAAAGTTTTTAGAAGTAAACAGTACTGGCACCAACAAGTATATTCCAAACAAGTATCTTTGCTAGCTGTACGCCAACCAGAATGATCTGTACAAAAAGGTAAAGGTACCCCAGACGATGTAGAGTGATGCATGGTCCATGAGGTGTATCAGGTCTCAGGTGACCGAGACGGATGATTCCGTAGTATTAGTTCATTGATATCCAGCCAGGCAGAGGAGTCGGAGGCCCTGTCAAAGAAATGTGGCTGTTCCAGTGCAGTAACCTGGAGGCGGGCTGGATACAACATTGCATACGGAAGCTTGAAGCGCTGCGTCCACTTCTTAACAACAAAGAATGTGGATCATCTTTTCTGTACTTCAGCAGAAAAATCAGGGTATATAGACACACACACCTCATTGTAGTGTATATCCTGACATTCTCTTGCAAGGCGCAGTATGATCTCTCTGTCCCTGTAGTTTAATAGCCAGGCCAGGAATGGTCTGGGAGGATTGCCAGGTGGTAACAGGTGGGTAGGGGTTCTATGAGCTCTTTCAATGGTGAAGAGCGGCGTGAAGGCATCCCTATGGAACTACGCAATCAGACATTGCTCTATGAAATCCATGGGGTCTTTGCCCCCAACACACTCCGGGAGCCCCACAATCCTGTAATTGTTCTGACTGATGCGATATTTAAAGTCCTCATTGTGGACATTATTGGCTGCTGCCTGCTGTAAGGTGGATCAGGTTTCTGCAATCAGTAGTGGTGGGAGCTTGTCCTCTATCTCGCTTACCTTGCTCTCGACAGCAGTGGTGCGTTTGCACATTTTTTGCATGTCCTGGCGGAAGAGGAACACCTCCACTTTCAGTCCCCCCAGTTGGTCCTGCACTGAATGCAGCGACGCTGTGCAGTTGCGTACAGCTTTCAATATATCACACAGGGTAGGTTAGGGGTCCTCTGCCTCTATGTCCATGTGCTGATCTCCTTCCCCTGCTTCCTAATCCATGTCAGGGTCTAAATTAGAGTCAGCCTGTTCCCTTTGTGGTAATGGCAGGACCTGTGCAGCCGCAAAGGCCTCCTCCATAGCTTCTTGCTGTCCATGGGAGCTAGGACCCACAATTTTCTGTGAAAAGAATAACATGTTTCTGGGGGGCTCCTTTTTACTGGATTTAGTAGCTTTACTCACGGCCTCTTTCTGTTTTTCCCTGGAGTCCTTTGGCGTCTTGTACGGCGAGGCTTCTGGACGCCATGTTGGATTTTGGCTGGCGCTGCCTCCTTTTGGTTTTTACGGGTCATATCAGGAGCAGAATGGTCACGAGATGTTCACTAGTTAACTGGGAAGGTAGGTACCCGAATCTGCTGGTCAGCAAGTGCCATTCGTGCCAGTAACAGGATCGTCATGTCGGATCTTCAGTGGGAGCTGAGTGACACGCTGCCGCTCACATGCTCATGCAGGCCATGCCCCCAAATTTTCTATATCCCTCATGACCATATCCCTAAACACAGTGATATTTGGGTTGGAACCACCCGGAGGATTAAATAAAGAAGTATTTCTCAAATTTGTGTGTTTAAAAACAGAGGGAACTGAATTGTTTCTCATAATTAGATTTTGTATGAAATGTTTCTTTAAAGAAATCAGTCTCCTAAACTTTTGTAAATCAATAAAAGTCTGGAATCGGTTAAGTGATTTTTTTTGGGCAAAGTTAAGGGTTTATTGAGTGTCACTAACTCATACGTAGTTAGTTTCACACTACTCAAACTGAAGATCCCCGAGGTGTCTAAGTTCTTCTCTTTTTGCCATTTCTTGATTTTCCTCCCTCCCCATTTACCCCTCCTTCTCTGGTACTTATTTTGTGTCCCATGCCTTCCCCTAAAAAATTCTGGTAATAAGGACTGTGATTGTCATGTTGATAATATGCTGTGTTACACCTTTGATGGAATTCCCATTGTGGGTAAGGTCTATTTTGAGGGATATGACTATAGTCAGCATTAGGTGGGTGAGGTGGAAGATTTCACCCCTGGGGTGTAGAGGGACCATACGTCGATGGACCAGTCCCATGATGTGGTGGTCTAAAGTTACCTTTAGAGTTTCGCAGGGGGCTTCTCCATGGGTCATTCCCATATTCACTAGGGGGGGTAACCTCATTGCTAGCCACCCCTCTTCTTATCTGGCCCATCAGTGTACCAATGTGGGTGTTAATCATAAGGATGGTTTTGAATAAATTTATCCCCCACCTGTTCATCTTCCAGAAAATATAAAGGTTCATGTTGGTAATATGTATATATATATTATAAGGTTTTGGATACATCTGTTAGTTGGAAGAAACAGGGGTTAAGACCTCTCTTGTGTGATGGTACAGGTCTATTGTTAATTTTAACCCTATTGCCTTTCTTATGTTTATAGTTGGAGGCAGACACTGTTCTCCTCCCATGATCAACTGTAGGAGTAGGAACATTATCGACCTCAATGGGTGTATATGGATCATTATTTTGTAAAGTAGTCTATGTCTGAACTAACCACGCCAATTGAGCTTGTATACAAGTCATTTTTATCCTGGGAACTATCATTTTAATCACTGACTATTCGCTGGATTGCTATAAGAGTTTAGTAACCTTTTCTCAAAATAAAAGAGTTTTTTTACGGTTTTACACTATGTGGACCCCCTTTTACTTCCTTATTGGTCACATCTGAGGAACACCAGGGGTTTGTTTGGCCAGCCATGTTACCTTCCTTTCCGGTCTAACCACTGAGGAATTCACTTTGATTGCTGGATTATTTTTTAGAGGCAAATATATCTTTATTGGTTTTATGAGACAAAATTACAATGTTGACAACATAATATGTAGGTGGACGGTCTATACATTTAAAGTAGATTAATGAGAACTCAATTCTGCTAGACCTGTGATATAAAGCGACAATAGCTTGTCCATTCAAATAAAAAGAAAGGAACATACTGACATATATAAGGAAAAGAAAAGGAAGCAGGGAGGGTGAAAAACAGAGGGAGAGAAAAAGAAAAAGAGAGAACAAGTTCAGAAAAGTCTGATACTGGGGTAAAGAAAAGAAGAGGAGAATCCCTAGGAGTGCAAGCATCCAAAAGGGGGGGGGGGGTATGAATTAAAGCATTCTTTTAAAATTATTTGATGTAGAGAACTCAGTCCTGTAGTACCAGAGGGTCTTGTATTTGTCAAAAAAATCAGTGTCCATGGCTAGCACCTCCTCCATCCGCGTCACAACATTTACCGTTGAAAGCCACATAGCTAAAGAGGGAGGAATATCCGACTTCCAATGCAAGGGGATCAATTGTCTAGCTGCAGAGAGGAAAAACGTAGCAGGTTCTTTTTTTGAGAGGCTATCGGGCCAGGAAGCATCGACAGAAGTGCTATCTTTGGGGAAGGCATTAGAGACATGTTATACATGGAGTTGTAAACCCCAAAAATTTGTGCCCAAAAGGGCTGGATCTTACTACTTGACCACCATATATGTAAATAGTTTCCTTCAAGGGATCCGCACCTCCAACACATTGTTGGTGTGGATGGAAATATTCTATGCAATGAGAGGGGGTCCCTGTACCATCTAGACAAGAGCTTGTAGTTTTTTGCCTATATATAACAGGATATATTGGATTTGTGAGTAAAGTGGAAGGAGGCCTGCCATTCGGTGGTCATGAGTTCCTCAGCCAGCTCTCTGGACCATATCCTCGTATAGAAGGGGAGCTCATCACCAATCAACGCATGTAGGAGTTTATACAATGCAGATAACAGATGTCTAGGCGTTTCAGAGAGGAAGCACAGCCTTTCATATTCGGTCAAGGGCCGGTGTATCTGTGTGGACTGGAATAGTCTGGCACAGAAAGTTGATATGTGGTGTGCAGTCAGCCAATTCCTATCACTATCTGGGACCACAGGTCTCCCAGTGTCTGGGTGCACAATTTCTAAGACAAAAGGGGAGGGGGAAAAATTGGGACTTTAAATGAAGACATAGCCTGGTAAGGCTGTTTGCTTCCATCCCTGACAAACTAATAAAAAATTGCAATCAAGCAAAGAGGAGGGAATTGGGACTTTTTGGTGGAACATGTGATGGATAACAGATATATGATGGATAGTAAAATTAATTTATTGTATAATACAACTATATAAGACAGGTATTATTAATGACAATCATAGCATGATTATACAGAATAATAACATGGTACATCATAGATACAGGTAAACATTGTATAGTAAACTATCCCCCATCCATCAATTTAATATATGTACAAGATTACAGGTTGTGTACAGTCTGTATGGTCAATGACCTCACTAATCCCTTGAGGGTATTTAGGCTACATTAATTCTAAACCGTGTATAATTGATAAGCACCGCAGTTGGTAGTTCTACGTGTTTCACGGCTTCTAACCGCTCGTCAGGAACACATGCATTGTATATCTGTAACAAGAAGTCGTTGTGAATGGTCTATCCATAAATAATGTAAAAAATGTAAAAAAGGGGAGGAGTAAATAAACTCCCCCACAATGGGCTTGATGACAACTTACAACATTCGTATACCGGTGGAAAAGCGTTGGGTCAGAGGGGGCGCCCACGGACATCATGACCGGGAGCTGTGGGTTGAAAAATGCAGCTGCAACAGTCAACAACGACAGCACCCCGGCGAGTACAGGCATCACAGGAATGGGTGAGATTGCTGGAAAGTATGAATGAGTTGTGGTTAGCGGAATACATGTGATGTGTGTCAGGATTGGAAGAGTGGATAAAGTCCCGATTCCCTCCTGTTTGCTTGATTGCAATTTTTTATCTGGGTGCACAATTTGATGTGCCACAGGCCAGGAGGTTCTGGTCATTGCTCCAACTGTATGAGAGTCCATACCCTGGGGAAATAAGGGGTTATCAAAGAGAGATGTAAGAGGGGAAGGGTTTGATGACAGAAGGTCTTGGAGACCCTTTTTATACCGTATGTGTAACGTGTCCCTCGTTAAGGGGGAAGAAAATTTTAGGCTAGATAAGTTATTACTATGGCCCCAGAGGAGAGCCCTAAGGTCCAGTGGGGAAAGGTCTTGTTCGACCATTGTCGAGGCCTTGGTAAATGGACGAGGGAACCATTCCAGTATCCGAGTGAGGACAGAAGCTTTGTGGTATAATTCATAGTCAGGTAGGCCCACACCTCCATCCATTTTAGGGAGTGAAAGAAGCTTTTGTCTAATGTGGAAAGGCCCCTATTCCATATGAAGCGAATGAATGGAGAGCGTAGAGAGACAAAAAATTGTTTGGGTAGTCAGATAGGAATGGTCTGGAAAAGATATAGCAGTTTCGGGAGCGTGTCCATCTTTAAAGTGTTGATGCGTCCAAACCAGGGAAGCGAGGCAGAGCCCCACTCGCTTATGTCTTTCTGTATGTTGGCAATAAGACGGGGGAAATTAAGTTCATAAAGTTTCGATAGGTCAGATGGGATGGTAAAGCCAAGATATGAAATTCCTTTAGCTGTCCATTGGAAAGAGAAATTAGAGTGCATTTGGGAGACCGCGGCAACTGGTAAAGATATGTTAAGGGCCTCTGTCTTGGAGAGGTTGAGCTTAAAATTGCTCCAAACCCATGAAATTCGTGTAGTAAAGATGGCAGAGAGATATGGGGTTGCTGTACATAAACAAGGAGGTCGTCGGCATATAGTGATAGTTTGTGGTGCATGGATGGGGTCGGGATACCGACGATCGAATCATTCTGGAGGATGGCATTAGCCAAATGTTCCATCACTATGACAAAAAATAATGGGAACAAGGGACAGCCCTGCCGTGTGCCATTAGAAATGTTGAACGGTTCCAAGGATGAACCGTTGACTAATGCCGAAGCTGAGTATAGGGACATGACCTTGGCGACAAAAGTGCTACCTAGTCCAATATGTTCTAAGGACAGTCGTAGGTAGGTCCAATTAACTCGGTCAAATGCTTTTTCGGCATCAAAAGGGAGTAAACATGCCTTCGGGCCATGTCTCTGTACATAGGAGATGAGGTGCATTGTGGAACAAACCCCACCTGATCTTTGTGGATAAGTGACGGTAGCAGCGGGGAGAAGCGATGTGCTAAAACTTTAGAGAATAATTTAACATTTATATTAAGGAGGGATATGGGCCTATAACTACTACATTGGGAGGGGTCCTTGCCCGGCTTGGGGATAATAGATATGTTTGCAGAAAGTAGATTCTTGGAGGGCTGTCAGGTGTTATCAACAGAGCTAAAGGCCTCAGCCAATAGAGGGGCTAAAAGTGGAACGAAATGTTTGTAGAACCCTGGGGGGAAGCCATCGGGCCCGGGACTTTTCCCTGCCCTCAAACCTCTAATGGCACCCAGGGACTGAGAGGGGTTTGTCTAGGTCCTCTGTGTCTGTTGAGTCAATGATAGGGAGGGCTGTTTCCATAATATAAGATAACATGTCTGGGGGCTGGGAGGGGGCTCATCTAAAATCTTGGGAGGTGGGCAAATTATTTAGGTGAAAATAATATTGAGTAAAGGCCTTAGAAATTCCCTGAGCATTGTGCACTTTATGATGTGTCCCGTAATGTACCAGTTGGATAGGGTTGCCGAGGAGGTCATGGATGTAGAACTCGAGCGAGGTGTTGGCCGCATTTGTTGGAGATGGAATAATAGTGACATCTACCCTTATCCCTTGCTATAAGGGAGTGGGAGTCTAGGAGCTGTAACAGTTCCCTTCGAGTGTTAGAGAGATCAACATAAGGGGAGGGGCTCAAATCCTGTTTATGGGTGTTTTCCAATGTGGCTATAGGTGATAATAATTTATTAATGTCCAATGCACGGGCCTTCTTAAGTCGGGAGCCATGTTTAATGAAGACACCACAAATAACACATTTCGTTAAAGGGGTGGTAGTGTCATCTGCCCTGTGATCCAGAACAAAGTTCTGTATAGCAAGTTTGACGTCAGCGACACAGGGGACATCTTTTAGTATGTTGTCGTTTAAGCGCCATGAGGAGCCCGTACAGGGTTTAGACAGGCGTCCCAAGGCAAGGTGGACAGGAGAATCGTCCGACCACAAGAGACCACCAATAGAGGAGTGAAGGGGGAGATCTAAGAGGGACTGTGATATGAAGAAATAGTTGAGGTGGCTGTAAGAGCTATGGGCTACTGAGTAGCAAGTGTAGTCCCGGTCTAAGGGGTGTTGTGTGCGCCAGACATCTATTAGTTGTGCAGAGTGTAAAAGCGATTTAACACGCGTCAATGTGTGATGAGCTACGGAGGACTTACCAGACCATGTGTCCACAGCCGGGGAGAGGGCCACGTTGAGATCTCCGCCCAGTATGTAGCAGGGGCCCCCGAAGGAGGGCAATCTGTCTAGGACCTTGGCCACGAAGCAATCTTGTCCCTGATTAGGTAAACATTTGCCACTGTAAAAACAAAAGATTGATATTTCAGTTCAAGAAAAACAAAGCTGCCATTGGGATCAATAAGGGAATCTAATATCTCGGGATGGAAAGACTTATGGAAGGCTATGGAAGTCCCTTTGGATATAGCTTGTGGGTTGGTACTATGATGCCAGAAGTGGTAAAAACGATTGTTTATAGATGGAACACTGCCCGTTCGAAAATTAGTTTCCTGTAGGAGCAGAATCTTAGTTTGGGTTTTATGAAAATGGTATAGAATTTGGCTCCTCTTCTTGGGTGTGTTAAAGCCACCAGTGAACGGGTGAAGAAGTGTCCCAGGAGTACTCCCGCAGGTTTTCTTGGCACCCTTGTTCTTGTGACTGTGTGATATAAGGGTAATTCAAAAGATTAGGGGCCGGGGGCTGCGCCAAGACGTGTTTCAGCTCCTCATGTGTCAGTCCATATTCCCCATGAAATGTCTTAGGGGAGGTGTGGGTGGCTGTGAACTGTGGTAACTGGTGGAGGTGTACCAGTATGGCCGCCTCTGCTAGGCCGCAGGGACTCCCAGTGAATGTGGGGCAATACTTAGTCACTCCTGCCCATCTCAGGGGGCAGAGGAATAGAGTGAGGGCTGAATTTGTTGGGAACCCAGTCTCAGACAGGCACAGATGGTGTTGAGGAAGGGCCGATGTCCACAAAATGGCGGCCGTCCACAGGCCTCAGTAGGCCGTGACCGAAGCCGGGGGCTAGAGTGCCAGGAGTGCCCCACAATTGCCGCCGGGGAGGTGGTGGATGCCCTGTGGCGACCAATCCAGGGAGCCGGTGCAGTGGATGGTGGCGGCTCCGGGCCGGGCGTGGATGTAGGCCCAAAGATGGAGGTGGTCACGGATGTTTGGGAGCCCATTTGGCTGCAATATGTCCGAGATTGGGCCTCAGCTCCCCTCAATACACCCAGGGAGGATAGAGGGGCCTGTGCAGGGTCTATCCAGTGTGGTAGGGTGTCTCACCAGGCTGCAGGGAGGACGGATGCCGGAGGATAAGGCACAGGGTTCCCGGAGCCCTTCAGGAATGTGTCTGTTGCTCTTGCTTGGCAGGCCACACCCCCTCTGGATCTTTATTTAAACGCTTGTCTAGACTCCGATTGCGTGGAGCCTAGAGATCTGGTAAGCTCACATACTCTTTATTATCACGGTGGAGGTGCACCAGTTGGATTCATCCAAGCAATCGCATTTCTTTGGATATTACTTCAATTAACTTTTCTTTTTCTTTTTTCTCACTATGCACATTAGTGTTCAAGCACCATATGGATTATTTTTAATGATTTACCTTGAACTTCATTTTTTTACTACTGCAATTTTTATTATGTATGTTTTATGTTGTGGACTATTGTTTGATTCAAAGGAATC
This sequence comes from Glandirana rugosa, assembly GCA_018402905.1. Taxonomy (NCBI): domain Eukaryota; kingdom Metazoa; phylum Chordata; class Amphibia; order Anura; family Ranidae; genus Glandirana; species Glandirana rugosa. Next base: position 186,275 of record BLSH010479359.1, on the reverse strand, counting down.
CCTTTTTATGGACTACTTTCCTTCAGCCAAATGGCTTTCATTTTAGATATGTGATTGCTATCTATTGGTGTGCTGAATGTTATATTATATTTGACTCCATTTATGGGCACTATACTTTTATCACATTTACTTTTTAAGTTGGCTATACTACTTACGTGTTAGCTACCTTGTTTGTTTAACCACTTCAGATCCGCGCTATTGCCAAAGTACGGCTCCAGCGCGGATCTGAAATGCCGGGAGGACGTCCATGGACGTCCTCCACTGCGCACGCTCCAGGCGCGCCCCTTGGCGGCAGCGGCGCGGGCGTGCCCGTGGGGCGGGCGGACTCGATGTCCGCCCGAGACCCGGCGATCTCCTTTGGGAGCCTCAGAACGGGGAACCGCCGTTGTAAACACGGCGGTTCCCCGTTCTGTGACAGGGGACATAGCAGATCTACTGATCCCTGTCACCGACCAGCCCTGCCCCCCCACAGTTAGAACACACCCAGGGAACATTTGTTAACCCCTTCACTGCCCCCTGCTGGTTAACCCCTTCACTGCCAATGACATTTACACAGTAATGAGTGGACATTTACATTTCTGATCGCTGAATAAATGTCATTGGTCCCAAAAATGTGTAAAAAATGTCCGACATGTCCGCCCCAATATCGCAGTCCCGATAAAAATCGCAGATCGCCGCCATTACTAGTAAAAAAAAAAAAATAATAAAAACGCCATAAATTAATTCCCAGTTTGTAGACGCGATAACTTTTGCGCAAACCAATCAATATACGCCGATTGCGATTTTTTTTTTTTACCAAAAATATGTAGAAGAATATATATCGGCCAAAACTGATGAATATTTTTTTTAATGGATTTGTACTTTAGCAAAAAGTAAAAAATATTGTTCTTTTTTGCAAAATTGTCGCTCATTTTCTGTTTATAGCGGCGATCAGAAATAACGCAGAGGGGATCAAATACCACCAAAAGAAAGCTCTATTTGTGGGAAAAAAAGGACACAAATTTTATTTGGGTACAACGTCGCACGACCGCGCAATTGTCATTCAAAATGCGACAGCGCTGAAAGCCAAAAATTGGTCTGGGCAGGAGGGGGGTTTAAGTGCCCGGTAAGGAAGGGGTTAAGATCATTTTACACACAGAGCAGAATTTCCCAAGATTATCTACAGTTCTATAAAGTATGCACAATTTATTTTGCAGCAGGATAATTAAATTTAAGGATGAACATTTTTGAGACTAGGGTTGCCAGGGTCACAGACATTGACGAGCTATTTCTCATCAATGAAGATAATGATGGATTACATGATATGTTTTTACAACTAAAAAACTTGATGACTTCTGAAATTAGAACATGGGGGGACATCTCCTTCCTTGAAAAATATATTAAGAATAAAATGGTTGCCCGATCCCTACGGTGGGATATCCCACCTGATAGAGATGATAAAACTGGTGACCTTGAATGGTTACAGTTTTTCAATGGAGCAAGTCTCGATCTACTTAACTCTATGGTCTCAAGGAGAAGAGCCAAACTATCACGTTTGGATGCAGAGATTAATAAAGTTAAGGACAAACCTGACTATAAGAAAGAATCTGATAAACTGCAAAAAATTACAGTCAGAGCAACGTTTTAAGAAGGGAAAGAAATTCCTCAGGGATTACCAAGATTATAGTGAATGGCAGGAGGACACTCCATCCTCCCCTTCACAAAATAATGATCCAGATACACCCATTGAGGTGGATAATGCTCCTACTCCTACGGTTGATCATGGAAGGAGAACAGTGTCTTCCTCCAACTATAAACATGGCAATAGGGTTAACATTAACAATAGACCTGTACCATCACACAAGAGAGGTCCAAATCACCCCCCCCCCCATTTCTTGCAACCAACAGATCTATCCAAAACCTTATGCTATAGATACATATAACCAGTATAAACCTTTAAATTCTCTGGAAGATGAATAGGTGGGGGTTATATTTATTCAAAACCACCCTTACGATCAACACCCATGTTGGTACACTGATGGACCAGATAACAAGAGGGATGACTGGCAACATAATAGAGGGCAACGAGGTCGAGGTTACCCCCATAGTGAATATGAGAATGGCCCATGGAGAGGCCCCCCGCAAAACTCTAAAGGTAGCTTTAGACCTTCAATTCATGGGACTGGTCCATCGATGTATGATCCTTCTACACCCCAGGGGTGAAATCTTCCCACTCACCCACCTACTGCTGACTATAGTCATACCCTTAAAATAGACCTTACCCAAAACAGGAATTTCATCAAAGGTCTAACACAGCATATTCTCAACAGGACAATCACACTCCTTATTATCAGCATTTTTTAGGGGAAGGCAGAGGATGCAAAAGAAGTACCAGAGAAGGAGGGGTAAACGGGGAGGGAGGAAAATCAAGAAGTGCCAAAAGGAGAAGGACTTAGACACCTTGGGGATCCTCAATTTGAGTAGTATGAAATAACTAAGAATGTGTTAGTGACACTCAATGGGGGCCTTACATTTGCCCCCCAAAAAACACTTGGCCGATTCCAGACTTTTATTGATTTACAAAAGTTTACGAGAACTGATTTCTTTAAAGAAACATTTCATGCAAAATTCCATTATGAGAAACAATTCAGTTCCCTCTGTTTTTAAACAGACTGATATGAGAATTGCTTCTTTATTTAATCCTCCAGGTGGTTCCAACCTACATATCATTGTGTTTAGGGATATGGTCATGAGAGAAATAGAAAGCATACCTGTGAATAAGGTGTGTGAAGACATATCTTTATTGTTGGGTACGGGGAGCCTGGCCATAAGGAACAACCTAATCATCCGCCCAGCCAACAAGGGGGATGGTATAGTGTTACTAGAATAACAGGACTAGATGGCTGAAATGCAAAATATTCTGGGGGATACTAGCACTTATGAATCATTGAATAAAAATCCCACTTTGATATATAAAAGACTACTCACTGAGAAGATTAGATGGGGATTTTAATATTGAACAGTGAATAAGAAAGAGAGAGATTATCGGATTCTCAATTCCCCTAGGATTCCAGTGATATATTATTTGACTAAAATACACAAAAATACAGAAAAACTCCAGGTAGGCCTATTATCAGCAGCATAAACTCTCTGGTCTCCAGAATAGGGGAATATGTAGACTTTTTTTCTACAACCCCTGGTTTTAGTACCAAATCCTACATTAAGGATACCAAACAGGTGATCAATGATCTTGCACTTTTAGTTATTCCTACAGGTGCCTATTTGGTTACTGTGTGCTGATGTGACTTCACTTTGCCCTAACATTTCCCATGATGATGGTTTACAGGCAGCAGAATTCTACCTACACACATTCATTTTACATCTCATGTATTTTGCGGTGTCACATAATTATTTTTGGTTTATTTTGCGATGTCAATTTTATTTACAAATCAAGGGTGTGGCGATGGGCGCTAAATTCATGCTCAGCCTTGCAAATTAAATTATGGTAAGATGAGAACACAATGCTACATATGGGAGGCACTGACCCGTCATTTTTTTTTTTTTACAAATGGTATATCGATGATATATTTTTAGATTTTTTCATTCCTCAATAATATCTATGTGAACATTAAACTGACTCACATTTTTTGTCAACAAGAAATTAATTTCTTAGATTTAACTATTTCGGTAGTTGAAAATAAAATTATTACCTGGCTAAAAAACATACCTAAAGGGCAAATAGTCAGAATGAGGAGGAATTGTAGCACACTAGAGGACTTCCACATTCAGAGACAGATTTTGAAAGATCATTTTGTACAGAAGGGCTATATGGCGGAAGATCTTGATCAAATTATTAGAGAAGTAAAACATTTTGATAGGACTTCTTTATTATTAAATAAAGCGAGAGTGGAGGTACTTGCCCTTTTATCACCAAGTTTTCCACCTAACATGGCAAGTTAAACAAATTATTAAACATCATTGGAATATTTTAACAAGAGACCCTGTTCTTAACACTATTCTACCAAAGACTCCAGCAGTGGTCTATAGGAGACTCCCTAATTTAAGAGATAGGCTAGCTCCTAATGTAGTCAAACTTCCCCCGAGACCCACATTCTCCAGAAATTTTCATCCTTTAGCAATGGAAAGACGTCTGACCTGGACACCTTCATATCATGCAATTCCACCTATGTGGTCTATCTTCTCCAATGTACTTGTGGTTTACTGTATGTTGGGAGGACCACTAGATGCTTAAGAGAACGGCTCAGAGAACACATTTATAATATCAAACATGGTTTTAAACATCACAGCCTCTCTGTTCATTTTAGAGAGCTACATAATAGGAATCCTAAGGACGTATCTTTTGTGGGTATTCAAAAACTAGAGCCACACTGACTAGACAAGACTAGAAAACTCTCCAAGATGGAGATGAAATGGGTCTATGAATTAAGAACTTATGCCCCCTATGGTTTAAATGTTGAATGGGACATCAACTGTTTTACTGATACCAAGTAGTTGAGTAAATGTTACTTCCCATGTATCTTTCTTGGGAAATCTACTTACCAGTGTTCATTATATTTTTTTTTTAAAAAAACAATTATTTTTTAAATATGTCAGTTTTTAATATCCGATTTTGATTCAGATATGTTGTTGTTCGGGTGCATCTACATATACATTCCTTTTTTCTATGTAAACCTTTTGCAGGTTCAGTGGTGTTTATCTTTTTTTTATAAAAGTCTACATTTTTTCTATATAATTGACTGACCATTGCTTAGACTGAAGACTTTTTAAACTGACTATTAGTGATGGGGTTCGAGTTCGGATCAAACGTATGTTCCATCCGAACATCGGCTGTTTGTTTATTCGGGTAATCCCGAACATTATGGGGCGTTCGCGGCAACTTCAGGAGCCCCTTAATGTTTTAAAATGACGGCGGAATGTCGCCCGCTGATTGGCCAAAGCATGCACATGACCTGCATGCTTTGGCCAATCAGCGGGTGGCCTGCTGTGAGAGCTTTGATTAGCTAAAGGCATAATGCCTTTAGCCAATCACTGCACAGCAGTCTCAATCCACGCCCCACACTATATAAAGCCACTCGTACAGCGGCTCTATGTAGTTTGTCGGCGGTGTCAGTGAGAGAGCGTAGGTTCCTGTATCAGGCAGTTTAGATAGCTAGCAATAAAACAGTGTAAAAAATTGAAAAAAAATAGATAGCTAACTAGATAGATAGTTAGACATTTAAATATATCTGTCAGTTAGTGCAGAGAGGTTAGTGTAGGGGAAAAAAAAAAGAAAAAATTGTTAAATATGACACACACATATATATATATATATATATAAAAAAATATAAATTGTTAAAAAAGAAAAAAAAAAGGGGATGTGATTGGAGAGACGTGATTGACTGTCTATATAAATTTACAGATTGATAGATAGATCAATCGATAGATAAAAAAAA
>BLSH010479359.1:158884-170151 GCA_018402905.1 Glandirana rugosa | reverse complement strand
TTTTAAAGAATGAAAAACGATTTTATGTTTAGGTTTTTTTTTTTATATTTTTTTGTAAAAAAAGTGGCCAAAACCGGCTAAATATAAGAAGGAGTATAAACGCTATTTTTTTTTAACGTTAGCCGCAAATATCTAACCAAACGCGTTTTCACCAGCGCAAATGTCTACTACTCTTAAGTAAATACCCCAAAAGTAAAAAAAAAATAAAAAAGAATCATTACCGCCGCTAGACGCTAAAAATCGCCATGACGCTATAAAGTCGCCTGTACAGCCTGGTAAAACTGTGAAAAAACCCTGGTAACCGTAAATACGTCGCTAGTCACGATATTTATAAATGCCAATGGTCCCAAAAAAGTGTCAAAATGGTCCGACATGTCCGCTGAAATATCGCAGTACCGCTAAAAATCGCAGATCGCCGCCATTACTAAGAAAAAATAAAAAAAAAATGAAAACCCCATAAATGAATTCTCATCATCTGTAAACGCGACCACTTTTGCGCAAACCAATCTATAAACGCCGATTGCAATTTTTTTTTATCGCAAATATGAGGAAGAATATAAATCGGCCAAAACCGGTGAAAAAAATGTTTTTTTATATTTTTTTTTTTGGATTTGTATTTTAGCAAAAAGTAAGAAATTTTGTTTTTTTTGCAAAATTGTCGCTCTTCTTTTGTTTATAGCGGCGATCAGAAATGATGCAGAGGGGATCAAATACCACCAAAGGAAAGCTCTGTTTGTGGGAAAAAAAGGACGCAAATTTCGTTTCGGTACAACGTCGCACGACCCCGCAATTTTCAGTTAAAGCGACGCAGCGCCGAATCGCAAAAAGGGCTCCGGTCCTAAAGCTGGAAATCCTTCCGGGGCTGAAGTGGTTAAGATCATTTCACACACAGAGCAGAATTTCCCAAGATTATCTAGCATACCAAGGTGTCACAGGGGCAGGGTCCATTGGTATACCAATATGATAGGTGATTGTTATCTATTGGTCTTCTGAATGTTCCATTATTTTTTTACTCCATTTATGCGTGCTACACTTTTATTATATTTACCTAGGTATACTAACCTAAAGAAAGCAGAGAAAGGAAAATCACAGTATTTCTATTATATGGTCTGTGATCTGCTTCAGTATGTCACAGTACATGTTGGCATTCACGGTTCCCTCAATGAACTGTAGCCCCCCAATGCCGGCAGCACTCATGCAGCCCCAGACCATGACACTCCCACCACCATGCTTGTCTGTAGGCAAGACACACTTGTCTTTGCACTCCTCCCCTGGTTGCCACCACACACGCTTGACACCATCTGAACCAAATAAATGTATCTTGGTCTCATCAGACCACAGGACATGGTTCCAGTAATCAATGTCCTTAGTCTGCTTGTCTTCAGCAAACTGTTTCTTTCTTGTGCATCATCTTTAGAAGAGGCTTCCTTCTGGGAGGACAGCCATGCAGACCAATTTGATGCAGTGTGCGGCATATGGTCTGAGCACTGACAGGCTGACCCCCCCACCCCTTCAACCTCTGCAGCAATGCTGGCAGCACTCATACGTCTATTTCCCAAAGACAGCCTCTGGATATGACGCTGAGCACTAATTTACAACATCAGGCCCAGTTCCTCCATCCAACAAGAGTAACTGCAAGGGGTTACAGTGTTCTGGCCACGCCAACACACAAGGCCCAATTGTCACCTCTAGTTTGACTGGGGGATTTTGTTACAATTTTTTTAACTAATTTACAACAGCAGGGCCCACGCCAAAATAAACAAAAAAATGACGTGCGGTTCCCTCCAAAATCCAAACCAGGCCGTTCAGGTCTAGTATGGATTTTAAGGGGAACCCCCAGCCAAATTTAAAAAAATTGCATGGGGTCCCCCCAAAATCCAAACCAGACCCTTATCCGAGCACACAACCCTGGCATGGCACGAGCGAGCACCCCCCCCCTTCTTAACCATACCAGGCCACATGCCCTCAACATGGGGAGGATGCTTTGAGGTCCCCCTCAAAGCACCTTGTCCCCATGTTGATGGGGAGAAGGGCCTCATCCCCACAACCCTGGCCGGTGGTTGTGGTGGTCTGCGGGCAGGGGGCTTATCAGAATCTGGAAGCCCCCTTTAATAAGGGGGCCCCCAGATCCCGACCCCCCATGTGAATAGGTTTGGGGTACATTGTACCCCTACCCATTCACCAAAGGAGGAGTGTAGTGTAAAAAAAAACAATAGGCAGTTTTTGACAAGTCCTTTATTTTGTATTATAGCTCTTTCTTCTTTCTTCCTCCATCTTCTCCTGGCCCGCTTCCTTCTTCTGGTCTTCTTCTTCTTTTAGTCTTCTTGCTTCCTCTCTTTGTCTTCAATCTTTAATCTACATCTTCATCATCTTTTTTCTTTCCCCGCCACCACTCTCTTCATTGCAGCAGTCCGGCCCCTTCGCATCTTGCCGAATGGGAGGTCTTCACGATGACAGTACTTACTTTTATAAGAAGGGGCGGGGCCACCCAGTGACGTAACTGAGTGAACCCGCCCCTTCTGACGTCGTGTGATGTCAGAGGGGGCAGGTCATCCATTTACATCATGGGTGGCCCCGCCCCTTCTTATAAAAGAACTGTCATCGTGAAGACCGCCCATTCGGAGAGACGTTGCAGGGGCCGGACTGCTGCAGTGAAGAGAGCGGTGGCGGGGCGGGCGGTAGCGGAGAGCGCGGCAGTGGGGAAAGAACAAAGAAAATGAAGATGAAGATTGAAGATGAAGAGAGGAAGCAAGAAGACCAAAAGAAGAAGAAGAGCAAAAGAAGGACCGGGCCAGGAGAAGATAGAGGAAGAAAGAAGAAAAGAGCTATAATACAAAATAAAGGACTTGTCAAAAACTGCCTAATGGGTTTTTTTTTACACTACAATCCTTTTTTGGTGCATGGGTAGAGGTACAATGTACCCCAAATCTGTTCACATGGTGGGGGGGGGGGGTTGGGATCTGGAGGCCCCCTTATTAAAGGGGGCTTCAAGATTCCTACACGCCCCCGCCCACAGACCCCCACAAGCACCAGCCAGGCTTGTGAGGAAGAGACTCATGTCCCCATCAACATGGGGACAAGGTGCTTTGAGGTGGGGGGGCAGACCCCCCTCCCCCAAAGAACCCATACTCCCCATGTTGAGGGCATGTAGCCTGGTACGGTTCAGGAGGGAGGGGGGGGGTGCTCGCTTGTCCCCCTCCCCATCCTAACCAGCCAGTGCTTCATGCTCGGATAAGGGTCTGGTTTGGATTTTAGGGGGAAACCCACGTCAATTTTTTTTACAATTTGGCACGGGGTTCCCCTTAATATCCAAACCAGATATGAAGAGCCTGGTTTCGTCTGGGGGGATCGCACACACTTTTTTCAGTGATTTTTTTGTATATTGCTGGGAACCGGCAATACATTACAGCTGCGATTTTAAATGACAATTTTTACTATGGAAATGTCATTTTGCTCTGGCTATGTTCTACACCTCACAAAGATGCGCCCTTTTACACACAGACTAAGGACACCCCCAGGCACAATATTTAAAGGAATTTTTCATATTTTTTTTTTTTCACTTTAAGCATTATTAAAGTGGTTGTTAACCTGTGACAACAACTTTCACCTACAGGTAAGCCTAGAATAAGGCTTACCTGTAGGTGCCCTGCATATCTCCCAAACCTGCACGGTTCAGGAGATATGCAGTGTTTTGCATGTGCCAACGTCATTTCTCCACTGACACTGTTCCGTGACTGGCAGCTCCCGTGCGCATCTTCAGCCCCTCTTCCTTCCAGGGCCGCGACTCCGGCTCTGTGACTGGCCGGAGTCGTGGCCCCCGGAAGGAAGAGGGGCTGAAAATGGACGCTGCCAGCACAGGGGACAGTGATGGACTCGTTTGCATGTAAGTGGCACATAATGGGTTACTATGCCATGCATAGTAGCCCATTATGCTTCTAATGTACAGGTGTATGTAGAGGAAGTAAACCCTATCTGGGTTTACCTCCTCTTTAAAATCACTGCTCCTGAAAAAACGATTGATTTAAAAAGTTTTCTTTTCATTGATACATGTCCCCTAGGGCAGGACCCGGGTCCCCATACACTTTTTAGGGCAATAACATTTCATGTTCGGGTCCCATAGACTTTAATGATGTTCGCCCTGAACTTTTTGTCTGTTGGCATGTTCTGGGGTGAACCGAACCGAGGGTTGTAGTGTGCTTGATGGCATTTATCCCCTTAAGCCCCTTTCTAATTTGACCGTTTGATAATTTCCGGTTTTATCCAAATATGGCCGATAGCCAACTTCTGGTTCTATTCAAATATGGCTGCCATAACACTTCCAGTTCTCCGGCAAAATGGCCGTGATTCCACTTTGGGTAGCGGCATTGTTGATGAATTCAATGCACCTGCAGTTGGGGACTCCACCAGGTATAAATATATGATTAGATGTCATGACCAAAGAACCCCTTGACAACGTCCCGTTGGACGAAGCGCATTGGGGTGGGATACTTGGCACTGAGGTCTTGCTGTTGAGCGATTCCGGGTCGCCAGCAGCTGCCTTATGTGAGCTTTTTTGTTTCAAGCTGGATTTGGTTTTGTACCTTTTATGGCAGTGATCCAATATGATGTTCCCAGAGGAATCCCCCAGTGTGTCTGAGGCTTCCATGCTGGTAATGGCAGCCATTGAATTTGGTGAGCATGCAATCTTTCTGTTGGTGGAGGTTGACTCGATTGGACACGATTGCTTCACCTCTTTCTCACTAGAATGATGATTTATGTTATGGACTATTGTTTGATTTAAAGGAATCCCTTTTTATGGACTACTTTCCTTCAGACAAATGGCTTTCATTTTAGATATATGATTGCTATCTATTGATGTTATGAATGTTTTATTATTTTTTTACTCCATTTTACTTTTATTATATTTATTTTTAAGTTGGCTATACTACGTACGTGCTAGCTGCCTTGTTTGTTTAAGATCATTTCACACACAGAGTAGAATTTCCCAAGATTATCTAGCATACCAAGGTGTCAGATGGGCAGGGTTCATTGGTATACCAATATGATAGGTGATTGTTATCTATTGGTCTTCTGTAGGTTTCATTATTTTTTTACTCCATTTATGAGTGCTACACTTTTATTATATTTACCTAGGTATACTAACCTAAAGAAATCAGAGAAAGGAAAATCACAGTGTTTCTATTATATGGTCTGTGATTTGCTTGGGGCTGTCCTTAGAAGAATGCATCCACCCTCGTATTGTCTTTAAGGAAGTTTACATACAGTATCTCATAAAAGTAAGTACATCCCTCACATTTTTGTAAATATTTTATTCTATCTTTTCATGTGACAACACTGAAGAAATGACACTTTGCTACAATGTAAAGTAGTGAGTGTACAGCTTGTATAATAGTGTAAATTTGCTGTCCCCTCAAAATAACTCAACACACGGCCATTAATGTCTAAACCGCTGGCAACAAAAGTGAGTACACCCCTAAGTGAAAATGTCCAAATTGGGCCCAAAGTGTCAATATTTTGTGTGGCCACCATTATTTTCCAGCACTGCCTTAACCCTCTTGGGCATGGAGTTCACCAGAGCTTCACAGGTTGCCACTGGAATCCTCTTCCCCTCCTCCATGATGACATCACAGAGCTGGTGGATGTTAGAGACCTTGCTCTCCTCCACCTTCCATTTGAGGATGCCCCACAGATGCTCAATAGGGTTTAGGTCTGGAGACATGCTTGGCCAGTCCATCACCTTTACCCTCAGCTTCTTTAGCAAGGCAGTGGTCATCTTGGAGGTGTGTTTGGGGTCATTATCATGTTGGAATACTGCCCTGCGATTCAGTCTCTGAAGGGAGGGGATCATGCTCTGCTTCAGTATGTCACAGTACATGTTGGCATTCATGGTTCCCTCAATGAACTGTAGCTCCCCAATTCCGGCAGCACTCATCCAGCCCCAGACCATGACACTCCCACCACTATGCTTGACTGTAGGCAAGACACACTTGTCTTTGCACTCCTCCCCTGGTGTTTTTGGGGTCATTATGTTGGAATATTGCTCTGCGGCCCAGTCTTCGAAGGGAGGGGATCATGCTCTGCTTCAGTATGTCACAGTACATGTTGGCATTCATGGTTCCCTCAATGAACTGTAGCTCCCCAGTACTGACAGCAGTCATGCAGCCCCAGACCACGACACTCCCACCACCATGCATGACTGTAGGCAAGACACACTTGTCTTTGTACTCCTCACCTGGTTGCCACCACACACGCTTGACACCATCTTAACCAAATAAGTTTATCTTGGTCTCATTAGACCACAGGACATGGTTCCAGTAATCCATGTCCTTAGTCTGCTTGTCTTCAGCAAACTGTTTCTTTCTTGTGCATCATTTTTAGAAGAGGCTTCCTTCTGGGAGGACAGCAATGCAGACCAATTTGATGCAGTGTGCGGCGTATGGTCTGAGCACTGACAGGCTGACCCCCCACCCCTTCAACCTCTGCAGCAATGCTGGCAGCACTCATACATCTATTTCCCAAAGACAACTTCTGGATATGACGCTGAGCATGTGCACTCAACTTCTTTGATCGACCATGGTGAGGCGCTGTTCTGAGTGGAACCTGTCCTGTTATCCGCTGTATGGTCTTGGCCACCGTGCTGCGTCTCAGTTTCAGAGTCTTGGCAATCTTCTTATAGCCCAGGCCATCTTTATGTAGAGCAACAATTCTTTTTTTCAGATCCTCAGAGTTCTTTGCCATGAGCTGCCATGTTGAACTTTCAGTGACCAGTATGAGAGAGTGGGAGCGATAACACCAAATGTAACACACCTGCTCCCCATTCACACCTGAGCCCTTGTAACACTAACAAGTCATGTGACACCGGGGAGGGAAAATAGCTAATTGGGCCCAATTTGGACATTTTCACCTAGGGGTGTATTCACTTATGTTGCCAGCGGTTTAGACATTAATGGCTGTGTGTTGAGTTATTTTGAGGGGACAGCAAATTTACACTGTTATACAAGCTGCACACTCACTACTTTACATTGTAGCAAAGTGTCATTTCTTCAGTGTTGTCACATGAAAAGGTAGAATAAAATATTTACAAAAATGTGAGGGGTGTACTTACATTTGTCAGATACTGTCGTTTTTCACGCTGAAAAAGTCCATCTTGTTTAACCAATAGAAAAAATAAAACATACAAATATAAAACCTACAAATATACAATTCTATACCCACAATTGATCCAGCATAAGGCAAAAAATCTCACTAAAGCACAATCCTTTTTGCTCCAACAGGCAGGGCTGGCCCTACCATGGGTCCCAATGGGTCCATTGGACCCAGGCAGCACTTTTAGAGGGGCAGCAAATTGAACCACAGCCATCTCTCCTCTTCTAATTACCCAGCAAATTGACAACCAAGTTTTTTTTCCAGCAGTTTTGTGTTTCATGATGACAACTACCCCCGGGCCCCTCCACCTGCCCCTATTCTACCCTAACCTGTCTATATACTACACTAGCATGTCTATATACTACACTAGCATGTCTATATTCTACCCTAGCCTATATATATACTACCCTAGCCTGTCTATATACTACACTAGCCTGTCTATATGCTACCCTAGCCTGTCTATATACTACCCTAGCCTGTCTATATACTACACTAGCCTGTTTATATGCTACCCTAGCCTGTCTATATGCTACCCTAGCCTGTCTATATACTACACTAGCCATCTATATACTACCCTAGCCTGTCTATATACTACACTAGTCTGCCCCTATACTGCCTTACCCTGTCTATTTTCTACCCTAGCCTGTCCATATACTACCCTAGCCCGCCACTTGGAATTGAACATAATGTTATGGCATTTAATTTTGCATATAGACAAGGTGCTGTTTCATGTAAATATACATTTAATTTCAGCTTTAATTATCATGATATAAAATAATGGATGTTGGGGCCTTTTGGTGGGAGTGATTTTTTTTTGGGGGGGGGCAGCATTTCATTCTTGGACCCAGGCACCACAATGTTTTGGGCCAGCCCTGCCAACAGGGGAAAAAAATTAAAGAGTATAAATCATGAATCACTATAATAAGGTCTTTTAGCCAATTTTCTATCCATCTAAAAACTGAATTCTCTAAGCTTGTAGACTTTAATTTCCATATTGGCCATGTGTGGGAGTCAAACTCTTTGGCAAAATCCAAATATACTATGTCCACAGCCACTCCTTTGTCTAAATTTTTACATTTACTTACCTCCTCATAAAAAAAAAAAAAAATCAGATTTGAGCTTCCCCATTTTCCTTTATAGACACAGAACTAAAGAAGGCATTTAAAGCAGAGTTCCACCCCCCCCCCCCCCGAGCAAAAAATTAAAAGTCAGCAGCTGCACATACTGTTAATATTAGGACACTTTCCTGTCCAGGGATCCGGTGATGTCGGCACCCCAGCCAATGTTTCCATTGGCTCTCGGGTGCTGCCGCCGCAATTCATGGCAAGGGAAACTGGCAGTGAAGCCTTTCAGCTTCACAGCCGGTATCCCAACTGTGCATGCTGAAGCATGCTTTCTAAATGGGCCAACAGCGGGGGAAGGAAGAGGGGGACCAAACTTCAGAGTGATCTTGCCGCAGCGAGATCTCTCAGAAATGGGGATGGGTACCCGCTCCCCCCCCCCCCAAAAAAAAAGGTGCCAAATGTGGCACCGGAGGGTAGGAGGAGGCAGATAATTGGAGCTTCCACTTTTGGGGGGAACTCCGCTTTAATAAATTTGCCTTCTCTGTGTCCTTCCTCATTATGAATGACTGAAATCTAAAACATGCTGATGTAGTATCATTAGAAATGAGCGACATTGAGGGCTTTCATTATCCAAAAAGTTGGTGGAACTTTTGACAACATTTTGACAAAATGCATTGGAGTTAAAGAGAAAGGAGAGATGAAGATACTCCTTGGTGGTTTGTAAAGATGAAATAGGCTTTTACATCTTCAGCCCCGCAAGGTTTTACCCCCTTAATGACCAGGCCATTTTTTTGCGATACGGCACTGCGTCGCTTTAACTGACAATTGCGCGGTCGCGCGGCGTTGTACCCAAACGAATTGACGTCCTTTTCTTCCCACAAATAGAGCTTTCTTTTGGTGGTATTTGATCACCTCTCCGGTTTTTATTTTTTGTGCTATAAACAAAAAAGTGCGACAATTTTGAAAATATAACAATTTTTTCTACTTTTTGCTATAATACATATCAAAAAAAAATAAATGTACTCATCAGTTATATATTCATCTACATATTTTTGGTAAAAAAAAATCACAATAAGCGTATATTGATTGGTTTGCACAAATGTTATCGCGTCTACAAAATAGGGGATAGATTTAGGGGCTTTTTTTTTTCTTTTTACTGGTAATGGCAGTGATCTGCGACATTGTGGCGGACAAACCTGACACCAAGTGACACTTTTTGGGGACCAGTGACATTATTACATTGATCAGTGCTATAAAAATTCAGCGATCAATGCATAAATGAGTAGCAGGGAAGTGGTTAACACTAGGGGGTACTCAAGGGGTTAACTTTGTTCCCTGGGTGTTTACATAGGCAGATCCCCGCTCCGGCTCTGTGTACTGCGATTGTGGGATACTGGCAGACATCGAGTTCACGGAACCCATACGAGGCATATGAAAGAAACATCACAGGAACATCACAGGAACAGTGAGCATACGGTGAACATGTTTCGTGCACCTCACGTGCACTTAATCTTCACAATTGAAGTATGGCAGTAAAGGTGAATATATAGCTCCACCCAGGGCTGGCCCAAGACATTGTGCTGCTTGGGTCCAAGAATGAAATGCTGCCCCCCCCCCCCAGTATATGAACAGGGTAGGGCAGTATATAGACAGGCTAGGGCAGTATAGGGGCAGGCTAGGGTAGTATATGGATGAGCTAGGGTAGTATATAGACAGGCTAAGGTAGTATAGGGACAGGCTAGGGTAGTATAGGAACAGATTAGGGTAGTATATAGACAGGCTAGGGTAGTATATAGACAGGCTAGGGTAGTATATAGACAGGCTAGGGTAGTATATGGACGGGCTAGGGTAGTATATAGACAGGCTAGGGCAGGATAGAAGTAAAGGAGAGGTGGCCGTGGTTCACTTTGCTTCCCCCCCCCTTTAAAGTGCTGCCTGGGTCCAATGGACCCGGCCCTGGCTCCACCCACCCATGCACAGGTGTGGTGGGGAGACAAACCAAATCCTTCAATTCTCATTGATATACCATCCAGAGCTTGCGTTCTATCCAACCAATCCATGTAAATGTCAGGCTGGGAATCATATCAACGAAGGATAATAGATCCCCCATAAGAATTCCATTCATAGCATTACCGTACATGGAAATACTTGGACCAACACACACAAGATAGAGAAATAAAAATAAAAAATGATGAAACAAAACTGATACATAGACATTTAAAAACATTGTAACATTGTAACATATAAACATGAAAATGTATCAAGACCACCCTGAAGGATACCTTATTTCATATCATAGACCTTAATCATCCATGATGACTAAACCATTTACAACATTCAAGGCATTCACAATACATACAGTACCTCACAAAAGTAAGTACACCCCTCACATTTGTGTAAGTATTCTATCTTTTCATGTGACAACACTGAAGAAATGACACTTTGCTACAATATAAAGTAGTGAGTAGGGATGGGCCGAACACCCCCCTCCCCCCAGTTCGGTTCACACAGGCTGAAAATTTGTGTGAACACGCAAACGCCGTTAAAATCGATGGGACTCGAACATGAAAAATCAAAAGTGCTCATTTTAAAGGCTTATAGGTAGTGTTGAGCGAACCCGGACTGTAACGTTCGGGTCCGTACCGAACTTTTGGGTGTCCGTGGCACGGACCCGGACCCGGACATTTCAAAAATCGTTCGGGTTCGCTGGCTTGGGCTTGCTAAAAACTTTACAGGCCCAGGCCCAGGCACGGTGCCTGTGGGTTTTCAAGCCATGCCTGGGCTTGCAATGTCAGGCCCAAGCGAGTTGTGATGGATATTCGGAAATTTTACTCGTGAAAACTAAAAAGTACAAGCTCAGGGTAGCTAAAATTGCCGCAAACGCACAAGTGTGTTTAAAAGTCGGACACACTTGGCTTGACCCCCCTCCCCCCACAAGCCGGGTAGGGATGAGTGATGAAATATAACATCGTTTCACAGTAAAGAAGTCACAACAGTGTACTTTTCTATCTTATGAATGTGTTTACACTCCCCACATGAATGAAAACACTCCATGAC
>BLSH010479359.1:121219-137204 GCA_018402905.1 Glandirana rugosa | reverse complement strand
GTAACATGTCCCACATTTGGTGGGAATGCCCCAGAATTAGACCCTTTTGGTCAGGAGTTTTCTCTCTAATCAAGAGGGTCACAGATATTCAAATTCCTAGATTGCCCACCATTGCCTTATTAAACGGCCATATTCCCAGAATTCCCAAACCAGCCCGCAAATTAATCCACCACATTTTCTTAGCAGCCAAAATAACTATAGCAGGGGCATGGAAACAACAGAAGGTCTCCCTGAGAGCAGTTAAACGGAAAATTTCATGGCTTATGGCTCAGGAGAAAATGGCCACTTCTATTTCCAACAACAAACATCATTTTGAGGCGGTTTGGGAACCCTGGGCAATCTACAGGGGTATAGCCTCAAGCCCGGATAGTTAGGCCAGCCTACCATTGTATATGAAAACGCCAATAAAGGCGCGACACTTTCTGTATGTCTTCCCAGGACTCAGTCTTGAATTCCTTTGTCTCTACCGAGCTACGTCTAATCTCAACCCCACCCCCCCCTCTTTCTCTTTTCTTTTTTCCTTCCTCTCTCTAATTCCTCCTCCCTTTGTCCATACTCTCCTATCTCTCTACCTTAGGTAAGATTTGGGCAGGAATTTTGGTTGATATCGTTTTATGAGGACCCTTTTTCAGGCCTCACTATGGCGAAGTAACAGGAGTACTATCATCCAGCTTAAAGCATATGAGTCTGGCTTTAAATCCTTTAGGGGGGGGTGCCCCGGTTCTCTGGCACAGCGAGTTCCCTTTCAGGGGTGCAGGGTTCCTGGGAAGCACCACTTCTCTCTAGTTCCAGCTCAGTCTTGCAGTTTTGTGAGATGACTCCACTTCTATGGCTATGACCAGCACGACAAGATTCCTTGTTATACAGTTATCGGGTCTCAGCTATGTTCTACCTGCCTTAAACAGTATTTGTGATTATATCATATGTGCTTATGTCTGTTTATATTTGTAAACTCAATAAAATCTTTGAAATTAAAGAATATAGCCAGAGCAAAGTGACATTTCCATAGGAAAAATCACGGCTGTAATGTATTGCCGGTTCCCGGCAATATACAAAAACCAGGCTATTTTGGTTTTGTTTGGATATTATATTTAAAAAAATTGACGTGGGGCTCCCCTTAAAATCCAAACCAGACCCTTATCCAATCATGCAGCCCTGACTGGTTAGGATGGGGGGGATGAACGAGCGCCCCCCCCCCTTAACCGTACCAGGCTACATGCCCTCAACTTGGGGAGTATGGGGGCTTTGGGGGAGGGGGGGCTCTACCCCCCCCCACCTCAAAGCACCTTGTCTCCATGTTGATGGGGACAAGAGCCTCTTCCCCACAAGCCTGGCCGGTGCTTGTGGGGGTCTGCGGGCGGGGGGGCTTATCGGAATCTGGAAGCCTCCTTTAATAAGGGGGCCCCCTGATCCCGCCCCCCCCATGCAAATAGGTTTGGGGTACATTGTACCCCAACCCATTCACCAAAAAAGGAGTGTAGTGTAAAAAAAAAACAAGAGGCAGTTTTTGACAAGTCATCTATTTT
Source organism: Glandirana rugosa (assembly GCA_018402905.1). Taxonomy (NCBI): domain Eukaryota; kingdom Metazoa; phylum Chordata; class Amphibia; order Anura; family Ranidae; genus Glandirana; species Glandirana rugosa. The sequence goes on along the minus strand of BLSH010479359.1, from coordinate 135,678 downwards.
GTAAAACAGCTCTTTCTTCTTTCTTCTTTCTTCCTATATCTTCTCCTGGCCCGGTCCTTCTTCTGGTCTTCTGCTTCTTCTTTTAGTCTTCTTGCTCAATCTTCATCTTTATCTTCATCTTCTTTCTTCTTTCACCGCCGCCGCTCTCTCCGCTGCTACAATTAGGCCCCTGCGCGTCTTGCCAATGGGCGGTCTTCAAGATGACAGTTCTTTTATAAGAAGGGGGGCGCCACCCGGTGACGTAAATGGGTGATCTGCCCCCTCTGACATCACATGACGTCAGAAGTGGGTGGGTTCACTCAGTTATGCCACTGGGTGGCCCCGCCCCTTCTTATAAAAGTACTGTCATCATGAAGACCGCCCATTCTGCAAGACGCACAGGGGCCGGATTGCAGCAGCAGAGAGAGCGGCGGCGGTGAAAGAAGAAAGAAGATGAAGATAAAGATGAAGATTGAGCAAGAAGACTAAAAGAAGAAGCAGAAGACCAGAAGAAGGACCGGGCCAGGAGAAGATGGAGGAAGAAAGAAGAGGAGCTATTTTACACAATAAGGCCTCATACACACGGGCGTTTTGCACGCCGGCGTTTGTAGGCGTTTTTTGCAGCTCTCCATGTTATTCAATGGCCTTCTAAAAACGCCGGCGTTAGTGAGCAGTAGAGGGCGTCGGCGTTATTGAGCTGTTTTTAGAACGCAGGACCATCGCGTTCTGTAGCTGTAGCGTTTTGGCATTTTTTGACGCCAATTGGCAAAACGCTCACTAACGCTTGCTAATGCCCGCTAACGCCGTACCGGCGTTAACAAGCGTTTTTTGACGCCAGCGTTTTTAGGTTGAAAATAGCAGAGGACTGATTTTTTTAAAAAAACGCCTATTGACGCCGACGCTCACTAACGCTCGCTAACGCCGATGCAAAACGCCGCAAAAAACGCCGTTTTTTTTAAAAAACGTCGGACCTGGCGTTTTGCTTATTTATTATAAAACGCCCGTGTGTATGAGGCCTTAAGGACTTGTCAAAAACTGCCTATTTTTTTTTTTTTTTTTTTACACTACACTCCTTTTTAGGTGAATGGGTAGGGGTACAAACCTATTCGCATAGGGGGAGGGTCGGGATCTGGGGGCCCCCTTATTAGGCCATCAACACAGGTGATGCCGTATTGATTGGCGCTGGTGAGGCTGTATTTGATGGGCACAGGTGAACCTGTATTGATGGGCACGGGTGAGGCTGTATTTGATAAGCACAGGTGAGGCTGTATTGATTAGCGCTGGGGAAGTTGTATTTGATGGGCACAGGTGAGGCTGCATTTGATTGGCTCTGATCAGGCTGCATTTGATTGGTGCTGATCACGCTGGGCAGGGGAAAGGGAGTGGAGTCAGGGGTGGAGCCAGGGGGGGGCGGCAAAATGAGGTTTCGCCTAGGGTGTCAAAAATCCTTGCACCAGCCCTGCTGCAGAGCAGGCGGCTGGCTATCCGTTGATAACAGCCGATCCGGCTCGGGAGCCGCTCGGTCGTTATCCCAGGCAGTTGGAGGGGACATCCCCCCTCCCACCACCATCTGCCGTTCTTCTCTGGCCTCCCGTCCCACCAGGAGACCGGAGCTCCGATCCGGCATGTCCGCCCGGCTGTGTGGAGTCCCTGTGGAAGGCGGAATCGGCTTTGATCGGGACTCCTTCGTACATTTCCGGAAGCAACATTACAACGTCACTTCCGATTTACTCTGCGGCTAACGGCGCTGGTTTTAAAAAAAATGACAGTATTCAGAATCTCCATTTTTGGACCCCCCCATCCTTCCATAAAGAGTACCTGTCACCATATATTACTATCACAAGGTATGTTTACATTCCTTGTGATAGCAATAAAAGTGATCAGATTTTTTTTTTTAAAGGAACAGTGCTAAAAGAAAAAATATAATAAAATAAATAATAATAAAAAAATGTAGGGGGCGTGGCCGGCTGTGGACTGAGATGGCTGCCTGATTCCTCAGCTCCACTCTGCCTGGGACCAAAAGCGACTTAAAAGCACGTCCATTACCACCCCAACTTGCTTTCAGAGGGACCCCCTTCTTGGCTACCAATACTTCACATACTTGTGAGGAGGAATCCACAACAGGACGCCTCAGCTTAAGGAGAATACCGCGGCAGGGAGGAACGAGCGGTCTGACTGGCCCTAACACACTCAAGCTCCTTCCATCAAAACAAGCTGGTGAGCATCTCTGTCACCCCATCCATCACCTAGGACTCACGGTCTCCCGGAATATACCCTTCGGAGCCTTCTGAAGCAGCCGCATCTGCAGATCGCCGCTCTGCAACTCTCTCCTCATCGCCGCCGCTCCCGCCATCTTGCGGCCTAGGGGGGATCGGACGGCTCTGCCTGCTGTCTTTCCTATCCGAGCGGTGCGGCACGCCCGCCGGCAACGGACTGCTCGGAGCTCCTACACCTGGCGCCCTAGACCCTGCACTAGTTTACCGAGGACTGCTGAGTCCCCCATCGACTATCTGCCGGCGGCCTCTATTAGACACACTCGTCACTGGAGAGATACCCGGAGCCTCGGGGCGGCTTCACCTGGAACTCTCCACCCTCCATCTAATCCCCAAGCACCGCTTCGCCCGCCATCTTGCGGACAAGATCAATCAGCTACTCTCCCTATTAGCCTAACAGAAAGGTACGCTGCCAGCATCAAGTTAACGAGTACCCTGGAGCTCTCTGAACAGCTGCACTTGTTGTTCTCCACCCTGCATTAGCTCTCCACTGGTGCTCCGCACTCCACCCGGCAGCCCAGCGGCACTATCAATACCAAGTAGTACACTATTTGTGTGGCTCTTCCGGTCACAACAACCAAAAAAAAAAAAAAATAAATAAATAAATATTAATCTACTGCTGCTCCACCACTTTCGAAGTAAAGCCCTGGAGGCGACCTTCCTACTTCCACCTCAGCGCTACATTTCAAGGGCAGTGGCTGCTGCCAGGGAACTGTGAATCCTGCCTCATCACTCAGGGTTGCCTGCATCCCATACTAACTCCCTGCTACCTGTCAACACACCACTTTCGTCTGGAAGAATATAGAGGCACCACTTTGCATCAATATTGGAGCACCCCGGGCGTGTACAGTTATATTAGTCATTCTCTGCTGTTTATACCCTTTCACACCTTTCAACACATAACACCATATCCGCTCCACCTTATCCCAATTAAGATATGCACAGTGGCACACAAGCTGCCACTCCTAAATCGAACCGCCTTACTAACTACTTCCACAAGAAGGACATGCAAGGACAGAGAGAAGGGGCTAATCAAGGCCCCCGGCCATCTACACAAACAATCAAGGATGTGAGTGGCCCTGAGCTAACATTAGAAGAGATGGACACTGTTGTTTCTACCGCTGACACTAACCAATCCTCTCCAGGGGATAGAGGAAAAAGAACCGCGCCATCTCCAGCTCTCTCCCCAAACAAAGCCCCCATGTTTAAAAAACAACACTGGGATCCCTCAACAGACCTGGACACAGAGGAAACACAGCAGGACTCCGTAGCTCAACTACCCACAACAGACCAGCCTGCCTCGGAACACACCTTGAAACTTATGTTACTTTCTCTACAGAAGGATATGCGTAATGAATTGCGCTCCTCTATTGCAATGCTTCACAACAGAATTGACCACGTGGAAAATCGAACCGAACACCTGGAAGCGACGATGTCTAAACAACATAGCGCCTACGGCAAGATGATGGAGGCTCAAGATCGGCAGGATGAGGAACTACATTACCTGATAGCTAAAGTCATTGACCTGGAGGACCGCTCTCGCCGAAACAACATAAAATTTGGAGGGATCCCCGAATCGGTCAAACCGCCAGACCTGGTCCCCTACTTACAGAAATTATTTCTACTACTAATGTCGGCACTGACCCCAGTAGACTTGATAATTGACAGGGCCCATCGTATCGCCAAGCCAAACCACCTCCCAGTGTCAGTGCCAAGAGATGTCCTAGCCCGGATTCATTTCTTTCAGACCAAAGACAAAATCATGGCAGTTGCAAGAGCCACTCCCAACCTTCCAGAGACCTTCTCCACGGTATCCTTATTTACCGATATTTCGGCAGCAACTGCTCAGAAGAGGAGAGAATTCTCCCAAGTAACGGCAATTCTCAGGGAGCACTGAGTTTCATATAAGTGGGGCTTTCCGGCGAAACTGGTGGTCACGTATCAGAGTCAAACGACCAACATTTTTACTCCTAAAGACGGCATCAAGCGGCTGCTCAATTGGAATTTGATCTCAACTCCACCACAAGAACCGCTACAGGGACACTAATCGCCCTCCAGACCCTGGGCGCCCCGCCTCAATCTCTGCTCGCCACCAAGCTCGCTAACTCCTCTTAAGGCTACCAAAACACAGAAAAAACAGGCCTTCATTCTCATACTTTCCCTCTGAAGTTCATGAGCAACATAATTTCACGGGCTACGGACGTCCCATAAGAGTTTGAGCTCCTGATATTATTGCTCACTTGTTGATCTCTACCCCCCAAGGTAACAAAGTGCCAAGCACTTTCCTAAATCGAGATCCTTATCTATTTTTTTTTTCTTTCTTTCTTTTCCTTTTTCTTTCTTTATCGGTTGTATTACGGTTTGCAGGTTTGCATTTATACACCTGGCCTACGGTGCTCATCATATACTACTGCATTGCATTTACTGTTAATTACTCACCGAATATCTCAGTTGTTGTATTTGTTTAAGGAACATAGATAGATAGAAACATGTAAACTCGGCACTCTTATCCCCTTACTTCCTCACTAGCAACAATGTCGGTAAGAATTACCACCATTAATGCCAAAGGCCTTAATTCTCCTTACAAAAGAAACATGTTATGGAAGACAGCAATCTCTCTGAATGCTGACATCCTCTGCGTACAAGAAACGCACTTCCTGGCTCACAAGCCCCCACTATGCTCCCATCGGAGCTTTACCCAATATTATCATGCCAATTCCTCTCGCAAAAAAGCTGGCGTCATGCTAGCCGTCCGATCCACAATCTCCTTCCTACAGCATCAGGTCATAAAGGACCCCGAAGGGAGATTCCTCATTGTGCAAGCTACCATTAACGGGCAAAAGGTCACCATCGCTAACATATATGCCCTCAATACTAACCAAAAATCATTCTATAAGTAAATAATGACTATACTAGCCCCCTTTTGACAGGGCCCATTAATCATCTGCGGAGACTTTAATGACATAGCAGATCTCTCCCTCGATACATCCAATTTAGCTCGCAAAAGACCCACCTCGCTCTCTTCACTTATCCGAATGGAAGATCTCTATGATCCCTGGAGATGTACCCACGGGACAGAAAAAGATTACACCTTCTATTCCCATGCTCAAAAAACGTACTCTCGGATCGATCTCTTCTTGGTAGATAAGCATACCCTCCAACTGGTCACACAAGCAACTATTGGCCTTATCACATGGTCAGATCACGCCCCAGTCACATTACAAATTTTCCCGGCAACAACACCCCCGAACCACACTACATGGAGGTTAAACCCCTCCTTACTCACAAACCCAATCTACCAGGAACAGATCTCGTCCGAACTCCGGAGGTTTTTCACCACCAACCTAGGTACCGTCGATAGTCCCACAGTCTTGTGGAATACCCACAAGGCTTATATGAGGGGACTATTTATTAAATTGGGAGCCTGCGAGAAAAAAATCGCATGCGCTCACCACCGATAAACTGCTAGACCAAATCAGAGCCCTTGAACAAGCGCACAAAGCGCATCAATCCCCGTTACTCCTGGCTGACCTGACTAAAGCCAGACAGGCCCTCAGCAATCACCTACATGCAAAATTCGACATTCACATTAAGCGACTTTGGCTACAACACTATGTGCACCAAAACAAACCAGGCGCGCACCTAGCCAAGCAGCTCAAACACAAAAACGCACAAGCTAGAATCCCTTACCTCTTGACACCTTGAGGATCACAAGTCACTAACCCCAAAGACATAGCGAATACCTTCCTAACATATTACTCTGCGTTGTACAACTTAACTAACTCCACATCCTGTCCGCCACCCTCGCCCCAAGATATTACGGACTTTTTACACAAAATACATCTGCCTTCACTCACCCCTACTCAATTACAAGAGCTTTCAGCCCCGTTCACAACTACCGAGATTGAATTCGCTATAACTAAGCTGCCGCTACATAAAGCACCCGGCCCTGATGGATTCAATGCCGAGTATTATAAAAGCTTCACTAAAGTACTATCAACCCACCTAGGCAATTCATTTAACTATGTAGCATCCACGGGATCCATCCCTACCGAATCTTTACAAGCCACTATAGTTACTATACCAAAACCTGGCAAGCCTATGGATAACCCGGCCAACTTTAGACCCATTTCATTATTGAATACGGACACCAAGTTGTTTGCGAAACTTATCGCTATAAGACTGGCTTCTATTGTGCCTGGTTTGATCCATAAAGATCAAGTAGGATTTGTTAATGGCAGACAGGCCTCAGATGGCACACGTAGATTCATCAACATGATACAATGGGCGGAGCTTCGCCAAACGCCTTCTCTGCTTATCTCATTGGATGCAGAGAAGGCGTATGATCGGGTTGATTGGACCTATTTGAAAGCGGTACTGCAAAAATTTGGCTTCTCTGGTACTATTTTACAAGCCGTATTGTCACTTTACACCTCCCCCAGCGCTAGAGTACTCATATCTGGTCTCCTATCTGATCCCTTCTGCATTACCAATGGTACAAGGCAAGGGTGCCCTCTTTCGCCGCTCATATTCAATCTCATAATGGAACCTCTGGCCCAAGCTATTAGAGATAACCCTGAGATTCGAGGCTTCACCGTAGGAAACTCCACTCATAAAATAGGACTCTATGCAGACGACGTCATAATAGCCCTGACAGACCCGATATCCTCGCTCCCAGCGCTACATAGCACTTTACGTCAGTTCAGTAAAGTATCATTATACAAAATTAATGAAAACAAATCTAGCATGTTAGGTATAGGACTAGAACAAAGTTTGAAAGCAGAAATCACTAAACTGACTCCCTTCTCGTGGGCTCCCAACTCTACGTTGATGTATCTGGGAACACAACTCACTGTCCCTGCATCTCGGACCCTATCCACTAATTTTAACAACCTGGTGACCAAGCTGTTGACCACCACAGCTGAATTTCAACATTCTCGGGCCTCATGGGCAGGTAGAATTGCCATAGCTAAAATGTTTTTGCTCCCACATATCCTCTACGCCTTCAGGACAATGCCCTTACCCTTCCTGAACTCTCATATTCGGAAGCTACAAACGATCACTAACGACTTCATATGGTGGGGCAAACGTCCTCGCCTTAAATGCAACATGCTATGCACACCAGTATCCTCAGGAGGCATGGGAGCACCAAATGTTCGAGCCTATTATAATGCTACCATCTTAGATCAAGCCAAAACATGGTGGAATTCAGCCTCCCCCACTAACTGGTATCAAATCGAATATACATCTTTACCCCACCCTCCCAAATTGGTCATAGCTGCGCTTCCTCTAGGATACCACGGAGGCCGATATCACCTGGGCACTATCAACGCCACCCTTAAAACCCTCAAGGCATGTATGCAAACATACAGAGGGATTTCTCATTCTGCATCCAAGCACATACCTCTAGAGGCCCTGCATTTACTTACCCCTGACATATCCCTCTCTGAATGGCTAGCAGCAGGGATAACCAACATTGGACAACTGTATGACGGCTCAACCTTGCTTGATTTCCAACAAATACAACGTAAATGGAGCATACCGTCAACCTCCTTTTTTAAATTCCTCAGAATTCGATCCATACTAACCAAAATTAATTGGACAAAATCCTCACCACTGGATGACCTAATAAAATTCTACGCTCAGCCTGCAGTTAAACAATCCGGAATCGCCTTTATCTATAAACTGCTCACTAATAATAATCAACACCGGAAAACTCAGACCATGATCAACTGGGAGCAAAAACTCCATTGCACCTATACTCCTAAGCAATGGTACCACTCGTTACAGCTCTCGTTACATTCTGAATGCAATCAGCATGTCTTACGTACTTTTATGTAGTTTGTTTACTGAACCAACTCATTTTGTTTTGCCTTCCTCTGTATGTATTGTACCGAAACAACATTAAATGATGTATTATAGCATGCAACCCTCTGTTAAAAGCAATTTTCAATAAAAATAAATTGTAATTAAAAAAAATTTAAAGAGCCACCGTCCCTGCGCCCGCATATGAAAACGGTGTTCAAACCACACATGTGAGGTATCGCCATGATTGCCAGAGTGAGAGCAATAATTCTAGCAAATGACCTCCTCTGCACCTCTAACCTGGTAACCATTAAAAAAAGTCAAAGCGTCGCCTATGGAGATTTTTAAGTACCGGAGTTTGTCGCCATTCCGTAAGTGTGCGCAATTTTCATCCGTAACATGTATGGTATCTATTTACTCGGCGTAGCATCCTCTTTCACAATATACAAACATTTGGGCTAACTTTATTGTTTTCTTATTTTAACTCAAAAAAGTGATTTTTTCCCCTAATATCCTTGAAATACCACTGCGCATATACCGTATGACAAAAACTATTGCAACAATCGCCATTTTACTCTCTAGGGTGTTTGAAAAATATATATAATGTTTGGGGGTTCTAAGCAATTTTCTATTTAAAAAAAAGGATTTTAACTTGTAAACAACAAATGTACAAGAGGGCTCTGGGGGTTAAGGGGTTAAAAACTGTATATATTTTAAGACACCATGTCAGGTGTGCTATATACCGTATGTGCACCCCGAATACGCTGTATATATATATATATATATATATATATATATATCTACAGTATTTTACAAAAGTAAGTACACCCCTCACATTTATTCTATCTTTTCATGTGACAACACTGAAGAAATGACACTTTGCTACAATGTAAAGTAGTGAGTGTACAGCTTGTATAACAGTGTAAATGTGCTGTCCCCTCAAAATAGCTCAACACACAGCCATTAATGTCTAAACCACTGGCAACAAAAGTGAGTACACTCCTAAGTGAAAATGTTCAAATTGGGCCCAATTAGCCATTTTCCCTCCCCAGTGTCATGTGACTAGAGTTGAGTGAACCTGGACTGCAAAGTTTGGGTCCATACCGGACTTTAGGGTGTCCGTGCCCCGAACCCGAAACCCGGACATTTAAAAAAAGTCTGGGATCTGGTTCGGTATTCGGGTATTTTTTGGCGCCTGTTGAATAGCTGCAGGACAGCCAATCAACAAGCGTTTCACTTGTTTGCCCTTAGAAGCCATCACAGTCATGCCTACTAATGGCATGGCTGTGATTGGCCAGTGCATCATGTGATCCAGCCTCTATATGAGCTGGAGTCACGTAGTGCCGCGTGTCACATTCATGGCTACTCATTCTAATATCATCTCATCCTGCTTAAAGCGGTAGTAAACCCATGCATTTAACAGGTTAAAAACCAGTCACATTGGTTGTGCTCTAAACCATACTGTCAAACCATCCAATGGCTGGTGTCATAGCTGATCACATGTGCAGCATCATGGCAGTTGTAGATTAAACAGAGGCAAAGATGGCAGCTTCCTTGGCTGAAAATGATAGGAGGGTTTACTACCACTTTAAGGGACAGGTTCCTGGCAGTACTGTGAGGGACAGATTAGCATTCTAAAATCATCTCATACTGGTGTAGGGAGAGGTTCCTGCTGCTGGTGTGAGCGGTGCGTTTCTTGCACAAAAATAAAAAGTGCGTCTACGTTGCTGTTTTAAAAAAAAAAAAATAATAATAATTTACTATTCTTTTTTTTTTAATATTAATAAATAGTGCTACATAGTACATTTGCACCTTGCTGTGCATTTCTTGTGCAAAAATAAAAAGTGCTTCTACATTGCTGGTTTAAAAAAAATATATATTACTTTCACTAATGTAACTTTGCGATACTAAACCTGGCTCCTCAGGTGGTTTATATGGATAGATGTGATGTACCAACGTCTCATGGATGTACCTACTTTTTGTTACAATAAAAGCCTAATGTTTAAAAAAAAATATATATATATATATTCTAAATACTATATTTGCAGTTTACACACAGTATCTCACAAAAGTGCGTACACCCCTCACATTTTTGTAAATATTTTATTACATCTTTTCATGCCACGACAGTGAAGAAATAACACTTTGCTTCAATGTAAAGTAGTGAGTAGGGATGGGCCGATCACACCCCCCCTCCCCCCGGTTCGGTTCGTACAGGCTAAACATTTGTGTGAACCCGCAAACACCGTTAAAATCAATGGGACTCGAAGGACTTGAGGGTAGGAGGAGGCAGATAATTGGAGCTTCCACTTCTGGGTGGAACCCCGCTTTAATAAATTTGCCTTCTCTGTGTCCTTCCTCATTATGAATGACTGAAATCTAAAACATGCTGATGTAGTATCATTAGAAATGAGCGACATTGAGGGATTTCATTATCCAAAAAGTTGGTAGAACTTTTGACAACATTTTGGCAAAATGCATTGGAGTTAAAGAGAAAGGAGAGATGAAGATACTCCTTGGTGGTTTGTAAAGATGAAATAGGCTTTAACCACTTCAGCCCCTGAAGGTTTTACCCCCTTAATGACCAGTCCATTTTTTGCGATACGGCACGGTGTCACTTTAACTGAAAATTGCGCGGTCGTGCGATGTTGTAACCAAACAAAATTGACGTCCTTTTTTTCCCACAAATAGAGCTTTCTTTTGTGGTATTTGATCGCCTCTGCAGTTTTTATTTTATGTACTCTTTATAAGCTGGAGTCACAGTGCTGCATGTCACATGCTCTTGGGTTAGTGTAGGGAGAGGAAGCTGTCGGCGTTTTTGTCAGGGAGAGATTGCAGACATTTTAACATCTGATCCTGCATTCTGAGATTACTACTACTGTTGCTCTGAGGGACAGATTGCAGAAATTTGAGATTTCACATACTGCTGATTTGAGTGACAGATTGCAGATCAAACTCTGCATAACACAACGATCGTTACGATCGTACACAACGATCAGATTGTGGGATCGTACACAACGATCAGATTGTGGGAGATTTCACATACTGCTGCTTTGAGTGATCTGACTGCACTAGGTAGAGGCTTCTGCTTAGAGGGACAGATTCTTGTTCAAGATCAAAAACCATTGCCTACTCCTATAGGGCCAGCTGTTGCTGTAAGTGACACATTATTGTTCAAAAATCATCTCCTAGTTTATTTGATTTTAATTTATTTTCCCTATCCCCATTTTTTGTAGGGCACTTGCCCTACTCTTACCCCCATTTTACTTCCTTTTGCAGCCCTCTAGCACTTTTCAGGACTTTGTTACAGCCATTTTTGTGCCTAAAAGTTCGGGTCCCCATTGACTTCAATGGGGTCCGGGATAACGTTCGGGCAACGTTTGTTGCCAAACCCGGACTTTTTTCCAAAGTTCGTTCGGACCCTCCGAACCCGAACGTCCAGGTGTTCGCTCAACTCTAACTATAAACAAAAAAGGGAGACAATTTTGAAAAAATTACAATTTTTTTTTTACTGTTTGCTATAATACATGTCCAAAAAAAAAAAAAGAAATGTATTCATCAGTTATATATTCTTCTACATATTTTTGGTAAAAAAAAAAAATCACAATAAGCGTATATTGATTGGTTTGCGCAAAAGTTATCGTGTCTACAAAATAGGGGATAGATTTAGGGGCTTTTAATTTTTTGCTTTCTTTTTACTGGTAATGGCAGTGATCTGCGACATTGCGGCGCACAAACCTGACCCCAAGTGACACTTTTTGGGGACCAGTGATATTATTACATTGATCAGTGCTACAAAAATTCAGTGATCAATGCATAAATGAGTAGCAGGGAAGGGGTTAACACTAGGGGGGCACTCAAGGGGTTAACTTTGTTCCCTGGGTGTGTTCTGACTGTAGGGGGATGGGCTGACTGGAACAACACAGAGATCACTGTTCCTGATCACTGGGAACAATAGATCTCTGAGATGTCGCCTGTCAGAACGGGGATCTGCCTTGTTTACATAGGCAGATCCCCGTTTTGGCTCTGTGTACTGCGTTTGCGGGTAGCTGGCGGACATTGAGTTTGTGGGACCCATATGAGGCATATGAAAGAAACATCACAGGAACAGTGAGCATATGGTGGACATGTTTCGTGCACCTCACGTGCACTTAATCTACACCATTGAAGTATGGTAGTAAAGGTGAATATATAGCTCTACCCACCCATGCACAGGTGTGGTGGGGAGACAAACCAAACCCTTCAATTCTCATTGATATACCATCCAGAGCTTGGGTTCTATCCAACCAATCCATGTAAATGTCAGGCTGGGAATCATCAACGAAGGATAATAGATCCCCCATAAGAATTCCACTCATAGCATGACCGTACATAGAAATACTTGGACCAACACACACAAGATAGAGGAATAAAAAAAAAAATGATGAAACAAAACTGATACATAGACATTCAAAAACATTGTAACATATAAACATGAAAATGTATCAAGACCACCCTGAACGATACCTTATTTCACATCATAGACTTTAATCATCCATGATAAACCATTTACAACATTCAAGGCATTCACAATATATACAGTATCTCACAAAAGTGAGTACACCCCTCACATTTTTGTAAATAGTTTATTATATCTTTTCATGTGACAACACTGAAGAAATGACCCTTTGCTACAATGTAAAGTAGTGAGTAGGGATGGGCTGAACACCCCCTCCGGTTCGGTTCGCACCAGAACTTGCGAACAGGCTAAAAATTTGTGTGAACGCGCAAACGCTGTTAAAATCGATGGGACTCGAACATGAAAAATCAAAAGTGCTCATTTTAAAGGCTTATATGCAATGTTATTACCCTAAAAAGTGTATGGGGACCCGGGTCCTGCCCTAGGGGACATCTATCAATGCAAAAAAAAAGTTTTTAAATCAATCCTTTTTTCAGGAGCAGTGATTTTAATAATGCTTAGAGTGAAACAACAAACATGAAATACTCCTGTAAATATCGTGCCTGGGGGGTCACTTAGTCTGCCTGTAAAAAGGCGCACCTCTGTGATGTTTAGAACATGCCCGCAGCCAAAATACATTTGTACAGAAAAAATTGTCATTTAAAACTGCTTGCGCTTGTAATGTATTGCAGGCCCCCCGGCAATATAGATAAATCACTGAAAAAAGCATTGCGTTGTCCCCCCCAGTGCATACCAGGCTCTTCAGGTCTAGTATGGATTTTAAAGGGAACCCCGCCCAAAATTTAAAGACAAATTTGTGTAAGAGTCCCCCCCCCAAAGTCTGAACCAGGCCCTTCAGGTGTATTTTAAGGGGAACCCAGCACCAATTTATTTTAAAAAATGGCGTATGGGTCCCCCCAAAATCCAAACCAGAACCTTATCCGAGCACGCAGCCCTGGCATGGCAGGAGGGGGTGGGGATGAGTGAACGCCCCCCCCATCCAAACCATACCAGGCCACATGCCCTCAACATGGAGAGGGTGCCTTGAGGTCCCCCCCAAAGCACCTTGTCCCCATGTTGATGGGGAGAAGGGTCTCATCCCAACAACCCTTGCCGGGGGTTGTGGGGGTCTGCGGGCAGGGGACTTATCGGAATCTGCAAGCCCCCTTCAATAAGGGGGCCCCCAGATCCCGACACCACCTAGGTGAATAGGTATGAGGTACATTGTACCCCTACCCATTCATCAAAAAAGGACTGTAGTGGTACAAAAAACAAGAGGCAGTTTTTGACAAGTCCTTTATTGTGTAAAATAGCTCTTCTTCTTTTTTCTTCCTCCATCTTCTCCTGCCCAGGTCCTTCTTCTGGTCTTCTGCTTATTCTTTCAGTCTTTTTCCTTCCTCTCTTCATCTTCAATCTTCATCTTCCTTCTTCTTTCACTGCTGCCGCTCTCCCGCTGCCACAGCCGTGCAGTTCAGGGGCGTCTCCAAGAATGGGCAGTCTTCAGTTTGACATTTCTTTTTTAACCACTTCCTTACCGGCGTATTGTAAAAATACGCCGGCAAGGTGGACTCCCCATCCTAAGTGGACGTCATATGACGTCCTCTTGTTTTCGCCGCTTTGCGGGCCCTCAGGGGCCCGCATCGCGGCGATCGGGGACCGGCCGTGTCCCTCGGGACCCCGGCCTTCCGTGATCGGGGTAAAGAGCCAATAAAATTGGCTCTTTACCGCGTGACCGGCTGTGTCCTATCACAGCCGGTCACTGACATCAATGGCGACTGAGCGGCGTTCACGCCGCTCGCGCGCGCCCCAGGGGGCGCGCAGCGCGGCGATCGGCGGGCGGGCTTGTCCCTCGGACAAAGCCCAACCCCGATCACGGTAAAGAGCCAATAGTATTGGCTCTTTACCACGTGACCGGCTGTGTCCAATCACAGCCGGTCACAAAATGACGGGAACTCCTGCAGTAT